>JAFFST010046178.1:100948-113817 GCA_022414735.1 Noturus placidus | reverse complement strand
GCTGTGGCTCAGTCGGTAGAGCGGTTTGTCCACTAATCCACTAATCGTAGGGTTGGCGGTTCGAATCCCGGCCCGGGTGATCCCATGCCGAAGTGTCCTTGTCCTTGTCCTTTGTTTATTTAATTATTTAAACATCAATTTCTTTTTCTGACCACCTTAACATTGTTTTTCTTGTTTATATGATTGTTTTATTTATTAAGACACTACAGACCTTCTGGTTACTGGAACTGAGAGATAAGGAAAAAATGTGTATATACTTTTATCTAGACTTGCTTATGAAGGCCACAACTTGTCTCAAGAATATGAAAGTCATTGACACTGACCTTTGTTCCAGTATCGGTAACTGGAAAAAACAATGCTGCGAGATACAGCACAATACGTCTAGTATTTTTAATATCTGTGACACTGTGTCCACTTTTAACACTAAAAACCTCAGCATTCTTTAGCCTGTAATACTGTAACAGCCTTGTACCTGACCGACACACAACAGCTTATACTGATAGTAATTATTTTGCAGAATACTGCACTAGATTGAGTGATATTACAGTATTATGCAGACCGTTACCTCCACACCTTATTATATTTTATTGAACTGTAAATGTGTTCCTGACCATACCGCTCTCTAGCTTGAACATAGCTTGGCTATTGCTTGCAAGTCATGGCAGAAGTCCAATTAAATAGAGCTAAAGCCGCTGATCACCTACAGTAGCTACTGACACTTTAAGCACTTTCCCTTATACTGTATATGATTGACTTGTCTAGGTTTAATTTGAACTAATTTGGCATTGAAACATATTAATACATTTATTTTTTACATTTTTGTTTTTGCACTTAAATGGCAATGAATAAATCGATATAATATTACATTTTAACACTAAATCCTGTTGTCTAAGCACTTCAAAGTCTTACATTTCAAACTTTTTTAATGACTGGATTTATTTTTTTTGTGCATATATACAGTAATAGTGTGCAGAGGTTGGACCACACAATTTATGGATTGATTGATTGATTGATTTATTTTTTTTTTAAATATCTGAGTCTAAATCTGTTTTGTTCAATTACATTTTTTACTTTTTTTTATTTATTTACCAAAGACAAAATGTTTACAATAATCTACTGAAAGCAATAGGGACAATAACACATACTAGATCACTAGATCCGTATTAGGTGCTGACTTTGACATGTGAATGAAATAAATGCCATCATTGTCCATCCATCTTCTACCGCTTACTCCTTTATCAGGTTCACGGGGAACCTGGAGCCTATCCCAGGAAGCATGGGGCACAAGGCGGGGTACACCCTGGACAGAGTGCCAGTCCATCGCAGGACACAATCACATACACACACACACACCCGTTCATACACTACGGACACTTTAGACACACCAATCAAACTACCATGCATGTCTTTGGACTGGGGGAGGAAACCCCTGACGCACACAGAAAACATGCAAACTCCGCACACTCCCCGGCGGGGCTCGAACCCCGGACCCTGGAGGTGTGAGGCGAATGTGCTAACCACTAATGTGCTAACCAACGTGTGCCCTTATGCCAGGAACGAGAAATTTCAGGGTCTCAAAAATAATTACAGTAGAAAACGTATTCCTAATGTACCATTTTTTTGTCCTATATTTTAGATGAATAATGGTGGGGGGAACCTGGTTTTCGGACTCTGACCTTCTGACCCAGCTAGATATTTGTGTAAGTGTAAGTGTGAGGCGATTCAGTACATATTTCAAACACCAGTGACTATTCAGGGATAGTTTTAAATTAGCGTGTGTGAGCTTGATAATGGCTTACCTTGGATTTTTCGTCTTGTGTACATGCAGAACACGGAGATCATGCAACGATGCACACTTGACCAGCTACAGAAAAGTACACCGAACAAGTCTGTGTAAAAAAAACAAAAAAGGTGTTTAAAGAGAACTTGGTACACCGTGTACAGTTCATCCTGTGCATCTAGTAACGTGGTATAAACAGGTGTGCAACTTATTCTTTACATGGGTTAATATAGCCACAGATGTTTCGAGAACACATTCACTATTGGCTGCAGTATCACGCAATGCTGTGCTTTGGCCGCTTTGATCATGTGTGTTTTCAGTGAGTTATGTGGGAGTCCTTGTCTGGCGACGTGCAGCACACACAGCCCGCTTTGTTGTTTCTGTTTTCATTGCACCATCAGGTTTATGCGTGCCCTTCATAAGCCTTTTCATCACAATCAGATACTCTGAAACCTTCACTGGATCTCACTTCTCTAACTATTATAAGGTCCAGAGCAACTCAATATTATGGTTCCAATGGGATATCAGGACCATTTTGGCTTGGCACCAAAACACAGGAACAAAGAGCACTGATAGGTGATCGATTTGATTGCACTCTGTTTATATTGTCTCAAATGTATGTACACTTATTCTGCTTAACAAGGCATCTGTACTGCTTACACTGAAAAAGGGCTGAGCGTGTGTGTGTGTGTGTGTGTGTGTGTGTGTGTGTATGTCCATTTGTAGATCTGGGATAAGAGTTTTCACGCCAGATGTTCTGTTCACACAAGACTGCCGTGTGTGTGTGTGTGTGTGTGTGTGTGTGTATCTGTCTGTTCTTCTCCCTCTCTCCACACTACACAATGCTCCTGATTATTCTCCCTGTTATTACTCTTTCTTTGGCATTCCTGATGCCCGGGCAGCTTGTGAGGCTCAGAACAGTGACAGGGGGAGGCTGAGCCTCTACGATCACCTCACTCCACCTGAGGAGCCTAGAGACCTTCTCCGGTATATATTAACCCAATTTATTCTTGCACATGGAGTTAAAGTGTCTACCCGACATGGTTCTACTCCAGTGTTGGATGGCCAAGTGTGACATTTTGAGCCTTGAGTTTAAAATTGTGAAAGCTCTCCTTATTTTCATGAGGTTCAACTCCAAGGTTGTTACAAAATGTGTATCCTGTTGATACGTTACACTTGTATTTTTCGTAAGATTTTGGTCTCGTACTCATATCAGGTTTACTCCTCATGGTTCTCTCAGCTTGTAATACATATTAGTTGTATTGTTCTTTCCAGTAAAAAAAAAAAAACTTCAGTTTTTCTTTGAAAACTACAGGTGGATGCAGTCACACAGCAAACTCTTCAGACACACTTACCTGTTTGTGTACCTTTCTCGTTTCAACTCTCCTCAGCCGCTTCTAGAGCGTGTTCACGTTCTCGAGTCTCGAGTCAGCGGTGCTGCAGGTGAAACAGAAGTGCACTGCCTTCTCACTGCACGGTGACTGCCTCATCTCCACTCTCACTTGCCCCTACGTTCTTCACGCCCTGTCGAAATCACACTGATAGGCAGGAACAATAACTCTGCCTTGAGGCAGGCTTAGAGAGGGGGGAGGGCCAGTACGAAGGACAAGGGAATTTCAGAGTGTAACATTTTCCAGACCTTCTCTCTATCTATCCCTACCTATGTTTTAGTCTTCTTCATTTTCTCCACAATAGTCATTTCTGTTATCTGTGCTTCTCTGAACGTATAGTCCGTGAATAAAATGAGGCTCGTATTGAAATGAGCTGAGCTTTTGCCTGTCTTTGATTACACAGGTGCAACCGTCTGTATGCAAACTACAAACTGGGAGTTGGAGCTTTTGCATTGGGAACACAAATGAAAGCAAACATTGGGAACACAAATGAAGTTTGTCTATCCGAGAAAAAAAAAAAAAAAAAAAAGCCTGTGTGTACACCTATCAGGTTTCATAAGCCAGATAGCCGTGTTATACCTCACGGAATAGAAGAATATTCTCCTTTGATGCTTTACAGTCACTGAATTTAATCGGTTCAAACGTTTTAATGTTAGGCCGAGTCACCCTTACGCTCATTTGAGGAGCATAAAAAATCCTTGAATGGTTAAGGATTGTTCTTAACCAGTGGTCACGTCCTTGTGATCTACCTTGCTGCAGGTTTTATCTCCAACCCAAACCCAACATGCTTGTTTTAGTGGATCAAGAACTTCTTAAGGCAATGATTAGCTGGTCAGTTGGGCAGGTTTATGGTTGGAACTTAAGTCCTTCAGGAAAGTAGATCTCCAGGAACAGGGTTGGTGACTACTGTCCTAAATGAACCCTTTTATAAGGATAACCATTAAGGAAACTGAGCTTATTAGCACGTTAGATTAAACTTTTAAAAGTAAAAAAAATTCTACATGCAATTTTTTATCCTTATTTTTCATCCTATTCAGATCATTATACCTCAGGTATGTTTCATAACATATAAGGAAAAGAACCATTTGCTTACTCATGTTTTATGGCATGCTGAGTGGAAAGATGGCCAATGACTGATATGTACTCATTTTTGGTTATTGAATAACTCTGAGTCCAAATATTGCTGTATCATATTAATCAGGACACTTAATGAATGTTGATGTAGAGAAGGGTGAAGGTTAATGATTGTCTTGCCTTTATTTTTAACTTGGTGGAAAAGCTGTGTGTCATGAAGTCTTTATACACTGACGAGGAATAAGGAGGACGTTAAGCCCTCAGCAGTGTCAGTTAGGCAAATGAGGAAGATAGGCAGCACACGTAAAAAAAAGAACAAGGTGAAAAAGACAACTACGACGACTACCGCCACTCCTCCTCCCTCTGATCACAGGCCATAATAAAATCCTTGGTCTACCCACTCATGTGTTAAAATGGAAAACATTGTATCAGGAATCTCAACAAAGTAGGAGCAATGTTTGAAGGACAAACTGGTGATAATCAGTTAATCCAATATAATCCAGTCTTTCAGTATAGAAATAAATCCTCTAGTTTCAGGTGCTTCCCATTGTCTGTGTCTCGAGTCGTATTTCACAAGAATGTGAAGTATGCCTTTACCGATACTATGAAAGTCATGCATGAGTTCACAAGAACGCAGCAAAGACTACATTGAGGATAAATAATGACAACAAAACTCCAGCTGTAATACTTATTTGGTGACAAGTTAAAGCGTCGACGTCACTATATTTAACGGTTTCATTGGATTTGTTCACTTGGCCCAATCGATCACTGTGATGAATCCAAATCTCTCAAATGAATGACTAATCTCTAACTGTTTTGGAGAGATTGAATAGAGGAAATGGAGTCAAGTCAAGCCAAGTCATTGCTTTTAAATAGCACACTTAAAGACAAATGTCTGCACAATGAAATAAACAGAAATGAAATAAAATACAAGATAAAATTTATACATAGATAAATGAAAGAAAAACAAAACAAACAGAGGTGGAAAAGGTTCTGGGTCATTCAACCGCAAGTGGTCCAATATAGGTTGCTCGACCATTTTTAATTCTCCTAAATATTTTTGAGTGATTACCTCTATGGATTGGCATTGCAAAATCACATGTTTTGTTGTTGTTGTTGTTGTTTCACACAACAATGAAACCTCAATATATCTTCTCAGGATGGTCCAAGCTCCTCGGAACAAGAACAAGATATCTAAAGCACATTACAAGGTACATGGACATATATAAACGTGTATACAAGTGTAAATATATGGACAACATATATAACTTATGTCCAAAATTTGTGCGGCTGTGGCTCAGTCGGTAGAGCGGGTTGTCCACTAATCCACTAATCATAGGGTTGGTGGTTCGAATCCCGGCCCGGGTGATCCCATGCCGAAGTGTCCTTCGGGGGTGGGTCTAAAGTCTTCTATGAGAGGTGAGAACATAACCTGTACACTGCAGGGTATAAACTCTTTGTTAGTCAAGTACCTGTAGGAAATTACGTTAGTGGTTAGTACGTTCGCCTCACACCTCCAGGGTCCGGGGATCGATTCCCGCCAGGGCCGTGTGTGTGCGGAGTTTGCATGTTCTCCCCGTGTGTCGGGGGTTTCCTCCGGGTACTCCGGTTTCCTCCCCCAGTTCAAAGACATGCATGTTAGGCTGATTGGCGTGTCTAAAGTGTCCGTAGCGTATGAATGTGTGTGTGAGTGTGTATGTGATTGTGCCCTGTGATGGACTGGCACCTTGTCCAGGGTGTACCCCGCCTTGTGCCCGATGCTCCCTGGGATAGACTCCAGGTTCCCCGTGACCCAGATAAAGGAGTAAACGGTTGAAGATGGATGGATGGATGGAAATTGTCTTAAAACATCCACAAGTATTGTTTCCAACTTACTGTTAAATAAAGTATTCAGACAAAGTAAGGAATGTAGAATTAGGTCCTATTATGCTACTTACATAAGCATTGTACTGTCTGAACGTCACACTTTTGCTGCAATAGTGTTACACAAATACTAATTTTATATAAATACAAAGTGCTATCTGTATGTGTCGGGGAGACCAGGGTACAGCCCAACACATTTTGGTTATATCCTTATATTTAAGTTAGGATTTATCGTGTTCTTATACAATCAACCTATACATCTCTGCACTGCTACAAATGAGCACTTGGACTTTATTTCTAGCACCTATCATTCATTTACAATTCCACCAAAAGTGATGGGATGTGCAATGTTACAACTTACCCCATGGGTGGGGTTAACTGTAACAGACAGACGGTTAGATGTAACACTTGCTAGAAAACCCTGATAAATTAGTGCCACGTGTCAAATTATATACCGTATAAACACTGCCATTGGACTGTAAACAAGGTAGGGCTGCAAATTAAATTAAAAAATGATTCTTAGACCTTTTCCTTTTTAATCTTTGCAAACATGTGGGAAATAACTTACATGTTCACTCTCAACAGTGTAAAATTGACAGGCCAGTGTTTTTAACAATGCAACAAACCGATCAGCACAGTTTAATTCTTTGTCACGAATATGACTAACAAAGAGTTTATACCCGGCAGTGTACAGGTTATGTTCTCACCCCTCATAGAAGACTTTAAACCCACCCCCGACCCCGCACCCCCATCCCCCTGCCCCCCAGGGATAGAGGAAGAAAGATGTTTCCTACTCTGTGTTTCATTCTATGAGTAGAAAGTTCTTTTTTTTATTATTATTATTTATTGTTTTATTTAAATGAAAGAGAATTAACTGTTGGAGGTTGTACTTACGCCTGTCTAACACTTGCTGTGAGTAATGTGGCCATAAAACAAGATATTCAACTTTGCTATATTTATTATGCTGTTTGACCTTGTCTAATAACAACAACAAAACTTTTTTTTTTTCATTTTACTCGGTGTTTTTTGTTCTCCACGCTCCCTTACTCCAGGCAATTAGTACGTATTGGTGTTATTGTCTAAAGTGTCCGTAGTGTATGAATGTGTGTGTGTGAGTGTGTATGTGATTGTGCCCTGCGATGGACTGGCACTCTGTCCAGGGTGTACCCCGTCTTGTGCCCGATGCTCCCTGGGATAGGCTCCAGGTTCCCCGTGACCCTGAAAAGGAGTAAGCGGTTGAAGATGGATGGATGGATGGATGGATGGTGTTATTGTTAAGAATTGTTTATACTGCTTATCAGTACACTCTAAAAAGGTTTATTTGAGGGTTCCTTGGCTAGTTATATATTCATCTTTACTTGAAACCCTCTCTTTCATGGGAACACATTGTTGTAAGATTTTACCTAGAACTTCTGAGGATTCATACAATACAAACAACCTGTCAGAGTGCTAGATTTGCCCTTTTGTATGTGAAAGTGGACAATTAAATGAGATCATCTTTCAACACTCTGTTTGGATTGTATGTGGCATATTACACTATAAGTAAATTGTCAAGTGTTAAAAGACGTCAGTGGTTTCAGTGCTTAAATATTCATCTCGACAATATACTAGACCTTTGGTAGGCTTGGAGAAGTATGAAAACATAACAGAATATAAACAATATCCAAGTATATATTGAAAGATATATTGTATGTCAATAGGTCTCAGGAAATTGTGTCTACAGAGATAAGGCTAAACAGTCCTTGTATAAGATTAAGATATGCGTCCAATTTTTACAACAGATGTAAGAAGAAAGCAGGGGTAAGTGCATGGACTTTGTCCTAAGAGATTGGACTCTTTGATTGGTAGGTATTCTATTTTTGTGCCAAGGAAGTCATTAGGCAATAGCAATTAAGGCCAAGCACTGCTTTATTACCTGAAACAAAGCATATTGTCTTCAGAGGAGTTACATCTTGTTTATATACAAAGAAATAAATAAGGAAATATGCCAGAATAATTTTCCTTTAAATGTAAAATTAGATTTTTAATAATCTCCTTTAAAGTGGCCCAATGTAATTATTATTATTATTATTATTGGGTCTTCTCTGATCCCAAATGACAAGGAACCCTTGTAGTTATTCAGGGTTTATATAACCACACCTTCAGACTAACTGGAAAAGTGTTCAGGGATGGGCTCTTCACTAACGGTACTGGGAGGGAACTTGTTAACCTTGTCGAACCTAGAGAAAGTGCACAGAGATGCCCAGGTAGCAGCAGGGCAGACTTCCCAGAGCAGCAGGTCTTTATGTAATACCCATGAGGAGGAGACACTTCTCATAACATGGCATGTCACAGTAGGAAGCAAGTGTCAAGCTCATTTATATACCATAACAATGCTGCCCCGTGTCTTTCTTCTAATGAACAATTGCTCTGAGGATTAAATGACCACCATCCAGTATAAATGGTTAAGGTATCTGTAGGGCATTTACCGGGGGAAAGAAGAAAAGCCCTGCAGGCTAATCTTCAATGAATGGTACAAGATCTATTGCTTGTGTTGCATTGGTGGGTGGCTGTGGCTCAGTCGGTAGAGAGGGTTGTCCACTAATCCACTAATCGTAGGGTTGGTGGTTCGACTCCCGGCCCGGGTGATCCCATGCCGAAGTGTCCTTGGGCAAGACACTGAACCCTAAGTTGCCCCCGATGGCAAGCTAGCACCTTGCATGCAGCTCTACTACCATTGGTGTGTGAGTGTGCACCTTTAAGTCGTCTTTAAGTCACCATTAAGCGTCTGCTAAATGAATAAATGTAAAATGCATTGGGTGATATGGTCTTGAGTAGAAACCCCAACCATAATGTCACCCCAGAGTCATCAAGAATAAAATAAATAAATAAATAAATAAAAAAGCAATAATAAACAAACATTCAAAAAAGGGTAAGATGGTTAGTGTTTACTGTCTACCTTTCCTCAATCTACCTCCAGGGTGCGTGCATCATTGAAATAGGTAATAAATTGTTGCCATTTTCCCATAAATGAGTCACCCCTGCTTCTGGTGTTGTATTTGATTTTTTCAAGTTTTAAAAAGAACATTAGATCTTTAAGCCAGACTGATATAGAGGGGGGTTGTGGAGAGGTCCAAGACAACAATATTCTGCGCCGAGCAAGCAACGATGCAAACGCCACAACACTGGTTTGTTTAAGGTTCAGAGGCTGACACTGAGATGAAACACCAAAGATGGCAATTAAAGGACAGACCTCCATCTGTGTGCTTGCATGTTCTCCCTGTGTGTCGGGGGTTTCCTCCGGGGACTCCGGTTTCCTCCCCCAGTCCAAAGACATGCATGTTAGACTGATTGGCGTGTCTAAAGTGTCCGTAGTGTATGAATGTGAGTGTGTATGTGATTGTGCCCTGTGATGGACTGGCACCCTGTCCAGGGTGTAACCCCGCCTTGTGCCCCATGCTCCCTGGGATAGGCTCCAGGTTCCCCCATGACCCTGAAAAGGAGTAAGCGGTTGAAGATGGATGGACCTCCAAATTGATTCTAAGAATGTCCCCAAAAAAAAAAAAGAGTTCCAAAAGTTCTGCAGTTTGGGACCGAGTGCAAACACATGTCTCAGGTAAAAAAACAAAAAAACATTGTATGTTGAAATGGGTCAAACCATTAAAAATAGAATGTTTATTTATTTATTTTTATATCACTGCATGGCATAGTCTGCTCAACTGAATATAACCACAGGATACTAAATTGAGGTAATGAAATCATAATGCATGCACATGATTTAAAGGAAGAGCTGAGTAAGCACTCATCTGCTATGGTTACAGCTCACTTTCAGGAAGTGTAGGTGGTAATTTTATTCAAAAACAGTTTGGTCCTTGAAGTAAGCAACATCAAAGATAAAGACATCTCCTCTACGTGAACAAAAAGAAACCTTCATGTGGATTTTACACAGATTATGCAATTAAATACACAATTGTGTCATATTTTGCCTACAGTTTGTATTAAATATTGCCCTCAAATGGCATTCTATAGTAACAGCCTGTAGACTGTTGTATATTGGGCTTTTTATAGTGCTGTTGTTTTTATTTTAAAGCACGAATGAATTTGGAAAAAACAAATAATGTTAAAAAACAAATAATCCATCCATCCATCCATCCATCCATCCTCAACCGCTTATCCGTAATCGGGTCGCGGGGGTAGCAGCTCCAGCAAGGAACCCCAAACTTCCTTTTCCTGAGCAACATTAACCAGCTCTGACTGGGGGATCCCGAGGCGTTCCCAGGTCAGTGTGAAAATATAGTCTTTACACCTAGTCCTGGGTCTTCCCCGAGGTCTCCTCCCAGTTGGATGTGCCTGGAATACCTCCCTAGGGAGGCGCCCAGGGGGCATCCTTACCAGGTGCCCGAACCACCTCAACTGACTCCTTAATAATCCTTTACAAATAATCCTTTACAAATAATCCTTTAATATCAAATTTCAATAAATTGCAAAGACATTCTCAGGGTGGAAACGATGCTTACAGTGGATGTGTAGCTCACATGCGTTTTATGCAGGAAGCAGAGGGTCATATGACCATCCGTTATTGTCACAGTGATTAAAAGAGGTCAAAATTGTTGGAAAAAAACAACAACCCATCAAAGCCTCGAGGCAACTTAATTTTTCTGATACTGATATAATGAAATATTCTGAGTTAAGGGGGGCGCATGGTTAGCACGTCCGCCTCACACCTCCAGGGTCCAGGGTTCGAGTCCCGCCGGGGCCATGTGTGTGTGTGCGGAGTTTGCATGTTCTCCCCGTGTGTCGGGGGTTTCCTCCGGGTACTCCGGTTTCCTCCCCAGTCCAAAGACATGCATGTTAGGCTGGTTGGCGTGTCTAAAGTGTCCGTAATGTATGAATGTGTGTGTGAGTGTGTATGTGATTGTCCTGCGATTCTGAGTTAAAATGAGAAAATGCTAAATGTTTTTGTTCTGTGTCTACGTGTGAAGCAGATGCCACTAGCAGAGATAATAATACCAGTAGACAAATCCAGGCCAGGAAGTATTTTTGTTACAAAGTACAATGATTTTAATGGCAGATGTTATAAAGGCATAAAAATTTAATTCCTTAAATATTTCATGGAGATGCAGGGATACTTGAAATGCCAGCAGGTGTCACTGAATAACACTTTCTCTACTGATGAATGACAAATTTCACTTTTCCAGTTTCAGAATGTTCCAGAATGTTATAAAAATGTGCCCAGGAAATTATTTTTGGACTGAGACTAATATTGTATTTCCGGGACTGGAATAAATATTCAATGTCAGGAAAGTGTGTTAATCATTTTCATTAACCTTTAACCATCAGTGGATATTAGAGATAACATGTTCCATTTATTATAATGAAATGATTGTATTTTAAGTATGGATATTTACTATAGCATTTAGTTTGTATTTTAATCACATTTTCCAAATTTTTACATTTTTTTAGAAAGCAGAGCAGAGCAGAGCGCTGCACTAGATTGAAAACTTTCAGGATCCACTACACCTTCATACACGACAAGCATTCTAGTTATCGTGCTAGCCTTATCATGCACTGTAGATGTGAATAAAATCACCTGTGTATGTAGGTCACAGACACACTAAACCCTGAACTAAATGCCATGTGAAAAATTAAGTACACCCCTTGGAAATGATTGGCTTTTTTTTTAGATAGCTGGACAAGCAAACATTTGATCCTCTTTGAAGCAATGTCTATTAAGACAGTGACACATACAATTGACACATTGTAGTAATTTTCACAATTTAAATGAACAAAAAACAGACCAGTCACATGGGGGAAAGTATGTACACCCCTACATTTAACACACCTGATTGGGTGCCAGTGATTAGAGCCTGCTCAGATAGTGCAAGTGGAACCTGTCTTATTTATACCACTCTCATATCTAGTGTCGGGTGTTCCATCTGCTATTGAGGTGTGTGGTGTCATTATGACAAGATCTAAAGAGTTCTGTAAGGCCTTCGGAAAAAAGGATGTGGATGCATAGCATAGGAGTCTGGGGAGGGATTTAAAAAGATCTCTAAATGATTTGAAATACATCATTCCACTGTAAGGAAAATCATTTACAAATTGCGTAGATTTAAAACAACTACCAATCTGTCCAGAACTGGCCGTCCCAGCAAATTCAGCCCAAAGAGGGCCATCTGATGCAAAAAGAAGTATCCAAGAACCCCAAAATTCCATCACAGGATCTGCTAGTAAGTCTTGTAACTTTTAGTGTCAAAGTGCATGCTTGTACAATCAGAATGGGATAAATTTGACCTGCATGGGAGACAGGCCAGAAAAGCCTTTGTTGTTTCAAAAGAACATTAAAGCAAGACGACAGTTTGCCAATGAGCATATAGGCAAAGACCAGGCCTTCTGGAATAATGTGCTCTGGACAGATGAATCAAAGATAGAGTTGGTTGGCCACAGTTACAGCAGACATGTTTGGTGCAGACCAAAGACTGTTATTCAGGAGAAGCACCTCATACCAACTGTGAAGCACGGTGGTGGAAATGTTATGGTTTGGGGTTGCTTCGCTGCCTCAGGGACTGGACAGCTTGCTTTCATTGATTCAACTATGAATTCTGCATCATATCAAAGAGTGCTTGAAGATAACGTGAGGCCATCTGTCCGAAAGTTGAAGTTGAACCGAAAGTGGACCTTTCAACAGGATAATGATCCTAAGCACACGAGCAAATCCACCAAGTGGCTCAAAAAGAAGAAATGAAGGGTTGTAATGTTGTGGGTGGGGGGGGGGGGGGGGG
>JAFFST010046178.1:65362-78619 GCA_022414735.1 Noturus placidus | reverse complement strand
TTTTTCCCAGTTTGAGGCATGTCTTCTCTGTTACTATTGTGAACAATAAAGATTAAAACCTCAAGCTATTACCTTCTACATACCATGTACCATGAAACCAAACATCTAAACCAATAAAACAAAATTATTATCATTGCTGTTATGATAACAGTGCTGCAATAACAGTCTACAAAATATCTGAAAATATTTAACACTGCACTCATGAATTTGCTGTGTGTAATTTGTTAGCGAACCTGTTG
The DNA here is from genome assembly GCA_022414735.1 of Noturus placidus. Lineage (NCBI taxonomy): Eukaryota > Metazoa > Chordata > Actinopteri > Siluriformes > Ictaluridae > Noturus > Noturus placidus. The sequence continues at coordinate 78,380 of JAFFST010046178.1, read as the reverse complement.
TGGAGAAAAGGAACTTCAGTAATTGCTATGTCTGACTCCTTCTCTCTTCTATGGCAACCGTGTTCCATGTGGACCTTTAGACTCACTAACACACACACATGCACAGACAGAAACACACACTACACTGACAGACTCTAGGGGCCAATTACTTGATGATGGTGAGAGGTGATAATTTGGAGCAGAGCTGTGGTTGCAGGTACGCTTGTACAGCCTTATATGCAACACATATGCCGTAAAAGAAATTGGATGCAACACAAACGCACTGATTGGATATCACTGGTGTATAAGTATTATACTATAAGTATATTGTTTTGAGTCTCCTAAGTATAAAAAAAAAAAACAACACCACACATTTTAATGCAGACATAAGGATGTGTGTTCATTTCTATCCTACAAGCCCTTTCATCATCCCATGTATGCTTAGCGCTCCTTTTCTGCAAGGACAATGCAAATCTCTGTAATTAGCCAGGATACACCTCAACCCGAGAAGCAAAAGCAAAGCAGGTGGAATGACAGACACCTGTGAAGGATTAAAAAAAAACAGATGTGGGTGAACATATGTGAAAATCTTACGGGCCTACTCCATTTCCTTTTTAAAGGGGGTTAGTAGGTCAATGGAGTTATCTTATCAAACTGTTAAGGACAATTCTGCAGTCAACTCAGATATATTCCTCCCATGCATTGCATGACATAGAGTGGACTGTTATACCAGTTATCATTAAGTTTATTTTTTGCAGGATGGAACCACATCATAAATTACAATATTTTAGATAATCATATTAGATGTTTAACAAAGAAATTAACCTTGGTTTAGGTAAAAGTTATGGTGGCTTTAGGCTCAGTCGGTAGAGCGGGTTGGCCACTAATCCACTAATCGTAGGGTTGGTGGTTCGAATCCCGGCCCGGGTGATCCCATGCCGAAGTGTCCTTGGGCAAGACACTGAACCCTAAGTTGCCCCCGATGGCAAGCTAGAACCTTGCATGGCAGCTCTGCTACCATGTGTGTGTGTGTGTGTGTGTGTGTGTGTGTGTGTGTGTGTGTGTGTGAATGGGTGAGTGAGACACAGTGCAAAGCACTTTGGATAAAAGCGCTATATAAGTGCACCATTTAAAAGTTAGTGAAAGTCCTCTGTAATGCTATAGAGGAAAATGCTCCTCAAGCTCCTCAAAAGAAATAATGTAAGACAACAACAACAATCCAAAACCTAAAGCAAAATCACCAGAAACATAAAATCAGATGTTTCACCATGACCTATTCAGTCTCCAGTACTGATTTCAAATTTAAAGAATACAAGCGCACGGTGGCTTAGTGATTAGCACGTCCGCCTCACAACTCCAGGGTCCGGGGTTCGAGTCCCTCCAGGGCCATGTGTGTGTGGAGTTTGCATGTTCTCCCCGTGTGTCGGGGGTTTCCTCCGGGTACTCCGGTTTCCTCCCCCAGTCCAAACACATGCATGTTAGGCTGATGGGCGTGTCTAAAGTGTCCGTAGTGTATGAATGTGAGTGTGTATGTGATTGTGCCCTGTGATGGACTGGCACCCTGTCCAGGGTGTACCCTGCCTTGTGCCCGATGCTCCCTGGGATAGGCTCCAGGTTCCCCGTGACCCTGAAAAGGAGTAAGCGGTTGAAGATGGATGGACAATTAATGGCATGTAGTAGAGTTATAACAAATATGTCAAAAAGAATGTATGGAAGTGGCTTTCAGATAGGAAAAATACTACAACAGAAAGGATCCAAAAGCTGTTCAGAGGATGTACAATATTAAGATCTCGTGGATATTATTAGAACAATCACATTCATCATAATACATATTTGACTTTTTTGCTAATGTACACACGACTGTACATTTCCTGCTGATATCATTATAATTATTTGTCATTTTGTTCTAAGAGTATGCAAACATTTGCAATGGACTATATGCACAGGAACACCAGTACACCTGCACATTCTTTCAAATATCCAATCAGCCAATCATGGGGCAGCAGTGCACGGCATACAATCATATAGATACAGGTTTTTAAAAAAAACCTGCAGGGACAGTCTCGAGTTTATACAGACTGGTGCAAAAAACATCCAGTGCACAGTAGTTCTGTGGGTGGAAAGGCTGTGTTGATGAGAGAGGTCAGAGGAGACTGACCAGACTGGTTCAAGTTAACAGGAAGGCTATGGTAAATGCTAAATGGCGCACTTATATAGCGCTTTTATCCAAAGCTCTTTACACTGTGTCTCATTCACACACACACACTCACACATCAATGGTAGCAGAGCTGACATGCAAGGCGCTAACTTGCCATCGGGAGCAACTTAGGGTTCAGTGTCTTGCCCAAGGACATTTCGGCATGTGGAGTCATGTGGAATCGAACCGCCAACCCTACGATTAGTGGACAACCCGCTCTACTGACTGAGCCACAGCCATAATAAAAAAGAACCACTCTCTACAACTGTGGTGAACAGAAAAGCATCTCAAAAGACACAAAATGTTGAACCTTGTGGTGGATGGGCTACAACAGCAGAAGACCACAACAGTTTCCTATTCCATCAGCCGAAAACAGAATTTTGGGGTTACAGTGAACATAGGTTCATCAAAAACTGGACAGTTGGGGAAAAATGATAATGCCCCATGTCATCTCAAACTAGTGCCATGAACATGACAGTGAAGTTCAATGGCACACACAGTCACCAGATCTGTATCCAATAGGATGTGGTAGAAAGGGAGATTTGTAGCATGAATGTATAACTGACAAATCTGAAGTAATTATGTGATTCAACCATGTAAACATGGACCAGAATCTATTCGGAATTCTTCCAAGAAAGAATTGAGATTGTGAAGGGGCATCCAACCCATTATTAGTATGGTGTTCATATTAAAGTGGCCGGTGAGTTTATGTCACAAAAACCTATGAATTTTGTAAAATTGTATATCAAAGACATGCAGATGATGAACGAAATGCCGTCCTACACACCACGTATAGTGCTGTGAAAAAGTATTTGACACATCCTGATTGCTTCTGTTTTTGTGTAAATCTCACAATAAATAGTTTTAGATCTCCAAACAAAATACAATATAAAACAAACAGAGACTGAGTTGTTACAGGTATACAATACAGTTTTTATTTATTTATTGTTTTTATTGGCACAAAAAAGTTATCCAACACCTATCACCCATGTGAAAACTAATAGCCCCCTTAAACTTAACATCTGGTTGTGTCACCTTTAGCAGCAATAACTGCACACACACGCTTCTGATAACTGGAGAACAGTCTTTCACTTACTTCTAGGACTAGGATTTACTCCTATGCTTTGGATCATTGTCTTCCCGCATAATCCAGTTGTGCTTGAGTTTCAATTTACGGACTGAAGACCGGACATTCTCCTTTAAGATTTTCTGGAAGAGAGCAGATTCCCTCAATTATTCGAAGTTGCCCAGACTCTGAAGCAGAAAGCATCCCCAAACCATCACACTTCCACCACCATGCTTATCTGTATGTATGATGTTCTTTTTGTGGTCTTCAGTGTTTGGTTTTACACCAGATGTAACGGGACCCCTGTCTTCTAAACAGTTCCACTTTCCACTCATCAGTCCACATAACATTCTCCCAAAAGGTTTGAGGATCACCAAGGTGTGTTTTGGCAAAATTCTGACAAACCTTAATGTTCTTCTGGGTTAGCAGTGGTTTTCATCTCGCCACTCTTCCATGGAAGCCATTTATGCCCAGTGTCTTTCTGATAGTGGAGCCTTTTATTGATGCAAGAGAAGCATGTAGTTCATTTGATGTTCTTCTTCACTCTTTTGTAATTAGTTGCTGTGCTCTTGGAGGAATTTTAGAAGGTCGGCCACTTCTGGTAAGGTTCACTACTGTGTTGATTTTTTCCATTTGGAGATAACGGTACTCACTGCGGGTACTTCGAGTCCCACATCCTTTGAGATAGCTTTGTAACCCTTCCCATACTGATGTATTTCAATCACCTTCATCTGGAATTTCTTTCAATTTTGTCATAGTGTGTAACGGGTTAAGACCTCTTAACAAACTTCATGCTGTTGAAAAAGTTCTATTTAAGTGTTGATTTGATTGAACAGGGTTTGCAGTAATCAGGCCTGCTTTCGTCTAGTCCAGCTGAACCCCATTATAACTGCAGTTTCATAGATTTGAGGAATTAGTAATCAACGGAGGTAAATACATTTTCACACAGACGCAGTTGGTATTGGATAACTTTTTTTCTTCAATAAATAACTATCATTTAAAAACTGTAGTTTGTGTTTACTCAGGGTGCTTTTGTTTTATCTTAGCTTTTGTTTTAATTTCTTAAACAATTTAGTATGAGATATACACAAAAACAGACGAAATACAGATGGGAGTAAATACTTTGTCACAGCACTGTATGTATTAAATACAAAATAACATGAACAACAGCATACCACAGAACATTTATATTGTTTATATTCATTCATTTGAATCCTCTTTCAAAGTGAATCAGAGCCTCTGCCATTCACTGTAAAGGATTATGAAGGTGTATACTGAATGCTTGGACACTGAGTGGAATGTAAGTGCAGTCCCAGAGGATTACACAGCTCTGATTGCAGCGTTCTTGGTCAGCATTGGCATCTTCACTCCTAGGCCTTGACCTATTGGAAATGCACTGGGATGCTGATGAATGTCCTTTTGCAATGGCCTTGCGTGACAGCCATGGCTGATACCTATCTCTACCCAAATGAGGTTTGGTTGTGCTCCATCGCTTTACTCCAGACCTTCATTTGGAATGCAAATAAGCAAATGCTAAACAAAGCACACCTTTCAGCAAAGCCGATTTCCTGGCCTCTTTCTGTGGCAGTAAAAGTAGGGGCCTCCACTCCTGGACAGCGAAGGAGAAGAGCTTCATCCAGTTGCCCAGCTAATGGAAACGACTCTTTGTCTGCTGTAGTGCCTCTGATGAACATTTTCCTGCTTCAGTGATCAGGATGCACAGCATGCTAGGCCTCATGATTCCCCAGAGTGAATACCTAACTAGAGGCTAGATTATGGAGACCCCGCCAACTAAGTACTCTAGACGCCACTATTCTTGAACACAGAATATCCAGAAACTCAGAGAATAAAGACCATGGTGCAACTTGAACCAGTCTAATAAAACCCTAATAAGATATTATTCTAAATACAAACCTGTAATACATTGGCTCTACATTTATTTTCTTTGCATCAATTAGTTCTTGCATTGAGTCATGTGATAACCGATTCTCAGTCATACTAGTTACAACACACAATATTAGTCACGTCCTACAGACAAAGCTGTGCTGGTAAAGGCCTTTAGTTGAGCGAGATAGGTGAGGTAGGCCATTGTGTCATACACCTCTGAGTATCAGGTAGTCATGTGGAAAAACCTCAGCCTATCGTTCTGGCATGATATTCGTTCACAATCGATGATGGCTGAGAAGTCAACTCAGGATTACCCACAGCCTCCATTGTCTGCCAAGCAGAGTGGCGCAGCGGAAGCGTGCTGGGCCCATAACCCAGAGTTCGATGGATCGAACCCATTCTCTGCTATGTTCAGCTTGCTTTGTGCTTCAAACATGGTCAAAATCTATAAGGGTGGCTGTGGCTCAGTCGGTAGAGCGGGTTGTCCACTAATCGTGGGGTTGGTGGTTTGAATCCCCGCCCGGGTGATCCCATCCCCAAGTGTCCTTGGGACACCCTGCTACCATTGGTGTGTGAGTGTGCCCTCATTTGTAAGTCACTTGTAAATGTAAAAATTATATTTCTGAGACAATGTCCATTGTAAAAAGTGCTATACAAACTGATTAATTTAATTTAATTTAACTACCCGTTAACATTATTACAGCCATGGTCGGTCCACTCTCTGTCGTTGCAATTATAAGAGGTCAATCATTCTGATATTTGGCCACAAATACCCAGGACTATTTCAAACATATAGCATAGCATGACCAGGATTTTATAGAGCATGAAATTGTTTCATTTAGTTTTTGGCTGGATGACACTATAGCACAGTTTACTATGTGTAATTATTCACTTACTGTATTTGAATGGGGGGAAAAGGGAAATGCTGCTTAACTAAGCAATGTATATACACAGAAGTCAAATCATGAGATAAGACAGTGATGTAAAATGTATGGCAAAATCCACAGAAAATGACTTCAAAAAGGCATGACTCGTTAATGTCCTGAGCAAACACCATGGCTATGGCCAAGCTCAAATAAAAATGCAAGGAACATGTTGCTCTCTGGTTCTGTTGCACCTATGGTAGCTTCAAAATGTTTTGTTTTTGGACGATATACAGGTCTTTCCACTGAGTATGGCTGTAATTGTCACTGTAATTGTCTGTAGTAGTTTAAGACCAATTTCTGCCCAGTTTGGCGGCCTGTTGGCAGCAGACAGGGATTAAAGGGGATGCCTCCAGGCCCTCCTACACCCACCAGATAATAAGTCCTGTTTCCTTACTAGACTTTTGTTACCCATTTTTCAGTTTACCTGCTGTCAGTATGTATAGATTACATACAGTATGTATGAGTTAAAGGGGTGAGAGACAAAAAGTGGTAAAAGGCAGTTGTTCATTATCTCACAAAGACCGGAGAAAAACGTGCGAGTGTCTGCAAACATTTACAATGCCAGTCTATTTGGCATAGGATTTGGGTTTCATTTAGTATGCAATAGTCCTGTAGGACCACAGAAGCTGGTTTCTAAATCCCATCTCAGCCACACACGCAAACTAAAGCTAACGTCATTAACGTTTGCAAAGCACCTTGGGCTGGGGCAGGTCCTCCTCATCCTCCTCAAAGGCAGGATTGGCCAATGACAGAGCCAGGGACACACCTGTGAGTCCTACAGCCAAAGGGCATTGGCTACAGCCTGAAAATTACACCTGTGGGGGTGGGGGAACCTGCTATATGTAAACCAAGTCGTTTACAAATTCAGTCTCTCTGCTCAAGAGCTTAAACTGGTCACATCGCCTCCAGCAACTTCTTGACATCTTCAAGAGACAAAGGTTTCACCATTGATGTTTACCTTGCTCTAGTTATGCTTCGACCTTCAAGATGGGATGCAGCCAGTCCCCAAATCAAGATGGTCTCCTTCCACCTGAAAGCGAGGCATTCTGCAGCGAACAGGGCGTCGAACGACACGAAGAGGGAAGAGGAAGACAAGTCTCTGAGGCAGCACTTCTGACTTACAATGGTATCTGGTTTCGAGTTCCCGGACCACTCTAAGGAAGAAACGGGTAACTTTAAAAAAAAAAAAATTCCAAATATGTACGTTCCTTGTTCCTGGTTCTCTATTCTTAGTTCTCGCTCTATGCTTTGCAGTGGACTTAATAACTTTTATGCTGTAGAAGTTGAGCACATTTAAAGGTTGATTTTTAGATGAAGAGTCAACAGAAGAACGGTTGGTAGCTTGTTAACGGGCGACTTTTGTAGGTTGAATAGGGTCATATCATAATCTGTATCGGATTCCAGTCTATTTAAATGGAAAGAAAACGAGAACACAATAGGCACAAACACTCATTCCTTGACTGGATAGACCAGTTTGGGCAGGTAGAGGCAAACCGCCAGACTTGTCAATGGGGATAAAACGAGGGCTTTAGCTGCTTTCTTCTCTGTGATAGCGTGCCGTTAGAAGAAAACTCTGACGTAAAACACGGGAACGTATCTGAAATTGCCTCTTGGAGGTTCAGTTATTTACATGAAAGCCTTTGGAAATGGGTTGCTGTGTTAAATGAGGATGAATTAAAACGGTTATCTTTTTTTTTAATCTTAATTCAACAATATTATAAAGTCAAAAGCAACGTTTTTAGATTTTAGATGCTTTTAGATTTGCTGAATGTTGATCGTGAGCATCCAAGCTTTGCTTTTGCTTCAGCTTTTCTGTCGGGACAGTTAGGCTTGCCCTTACATGTCTCTTTGGCATATTTTAGAAGAAACAAAACAACAATTTGTTTGTTTGGTATTTTGGTGTTTTTTTTCCCCCGCACTTTCAAGTTCATCATAATAAATCATTAATGGAAATTAGACTCTGGGTGCTTTAGTGATTATTTAAACCGATTGTAGTTATTTTTGTAGTCATTTCTGAGTTGTTCAAGAACTAGGCAGCATATTGCAGATATTTTCGGTTATTCAGGAGGAACTGCATTTTGGAGAGATGGCCTGGAGCAGAGAGAAAATGTCGGCCGGGCAGCACAATGGCTGCATAGTGAGGTGGAGGCTTTTGATTGGTGGGAGGAGGAATATGACTCGGTTTCATTCTTTCAACTGAACGAATCATTTGTCAGAGTTTTATAACCTGGGAAGGTTTTATTTATTTATTTATCAGAATTCTGCTTCCCCGCAGTTGAACACAGCCAGCTCTGAGTGGAAGGTGATAAAAACCCAATGGCGGTTTAGATTGAGATGCTGAGTGCAAAGAAAATGCAGGAGCTGTTTAGCAACTTGCGTGTGTGTGTGTGTGTGTGTGTGTGTGTGTGTGTATGTGTGTATTTGTTCCTTCATGAGGGTAGGGAGAGGAAAATGGAGTGTTAATTACTATGCACAGGTGAGAGGTCAGAGAGCTTCGGCACACTGGCTTTGTTTGCTTAAGGACAGCCATTTTAATCAGTGTGACTAAGCAGTGTGCTTCAGTTCATTTTAAGTTCATGTGTGGAATGCGTTATCTTGCTGAGGATCCAGTTAGCCATTTTGGATGCTTCTGGGTAGTCCATTTATTCCAACATCATTTGGATTATTTATTTATTTATTTATTTGAAATTTGTGTATTTAGTTACTTCCTGTTTTGAACTACATTCCACATTTAGTGCAACAAATCTTGATTAACAGGTTTTGTTTTTTTTTTCCACACGAGTGCTTTACCCTTTTTCTTCCTGCCAGCCAGACAGTGACATGATGGAAGATGCCCATAAAAATGTAAATGGTTAGGAGATATTGAAAACTCTCCAGAGAAAGCAAGACTGTCACAGCATGAGAAAGTTAAAGGTTTGATTTGATTTCTTCCTTTTTTTTTTTTTTTTTAAAGCCGTGCCAGCTTCTATGCCTATATTCATGGCAAGAGCCAGTGTAGTTGTTCAAGAGTAAAACTTGACTAGGTGTGTAAGATTCATTTTTCCTAAAAAGCTTGAAACTAAGTTTGGATTTACTTGGTTAAAAACCTTTTCCAAAAGTGTCAACAGAATAATACAGGTTCCTCAAGCGTGTCGAAGTGTTACAGTCCAGTAAGACATGTTTAATGGATAGTGGGTTCTGGCACTTTGGTGAATTTCCTCCAGATAGTAAAAAATGTTGTGTGTGTCCTACCCGGCATCGAGTGTAAGTGACTTAAAGTTTAATGAAATAGTGTTTAATTGCTATATATGGCAACACTTGAATGAAATAGACGTAAACCTAGAAGAATAAGACCGTCATTAAAACTTGTAGCACAATTACAGCTGGCACTGTTAGAACAAACTTTAACTAAACATCAGGGTTTCCCTTCTACACACAGACACAAATAATTGATTAAGGTTCAGCCTGGTTTACTCTTCAGCTTGTTCGTTTCACCGTGGAGTCACATTCCAGTCAGGAGATATCTGATTCGTGTAGGCAGTGGGGAAATAGTTCAAGCTGCACCTGACTGCGACTCAACCATTTGCTCGAAATAGATGAAGACAAGTTACTAAAGGTTAAGTGTAAAGATCCGTATAAAGATGTTATGTTGTTTTCTTCACTCTAATGCTTATTCTCATTCAGTTTCTCACTCTTTCTCCCTCTCGCCCTCTTTTTTCTTTCTCAGAAGGCCTGCAGCACTGGTTTATAATGCTGATGATTAACTAAATAGAGGCTGCAGTCTGGGAGAGCAGGTCTGCTTGGGGTTTTCATTTCATGGGTCCTGACTGTGCGAGAGGAAGCCGGAGCCATCTCAGGCGCTTAGTAGAAATTTGAGATTTTTTTTTTCTTTCTGTCCCCCATACTCCCTTTTTTGTCACATTCTTTACCTGAGTCCCTTTCACGACGGTAAGGTTACAGGTTCTCTCCCTCTCTCTTGCTTTTTTTCTCTTCTCTCCCTCGTGTGCATGCTTCCCCCCCCCCTCTTCTATTCACCTCTTTTAGCTTTTACATGTACTCTCCTGCCTCATTTTAATTCCTGCTTCTTTCTCTTCTAATATGTTGATCTGATGAAAACTGTTCAGTGAGTGTTAATGTTATTTAACTAATTATGCACTTATTAGAGGACTGCTTGACTTATTTAAAAAGCCGGGGGGGGGCAGGGATAGTAATTTTCATATCATTAAACATTGTAAATGTAACTATTTTGGTATATTTCCTTACAGACTGTAAGATTACTGACAGGAGCATACTTTAGAGATCAGTGATACACTGCATGGCTGTAAAGATCAGACGTTATTCAGTAAACAAAAGGTGTTTGTGAAATGACCTTCCACACACAGAACTTGGCCACAGGTCTGTCAGGTACAGCATTCCTCCATGCTGTTGTCACTGCACAATGTGAAAACCTAGCCTAGCCTAGAGTTAGACTTAGCCTTTCCAACAGTCAGCAACTCTTTTGTTCCCTAAACTGACTAAGAAGTTCAGAAAAAGATGCACAATTCATGTTCATTATACAGTCATAGTGTAGAAAATGTCTTTTGTCTGCACTAGACGATGAAGCAACAGCCAATCAAGGCCTTCGTCTGAGTATAATATAGCTTCCTGCCATCTAAATATTTCTACCCAGCGTTCTATTGTAAACTAGTACAGCTTACCAACTATGTCGAATCAGACCTATAGGAACTGGTTTGATTTAACAATTAACAATCGTTAACCGACTCAGTTTCCCACTCTCTGTTTCAGCTGTTTGGCTTTAGTGTGAAGAACAAAGTAGTCTACTGCATGTCCCATTCCAGCTATACCTGTTTTTATAGCCAGCCGTTTTGTTGGCATATATCCTCCTCTATGCCTCTGCAGTGCCTTGGGGCAGCAGGTTTACTGTGTTTGTGTTATCAGGCTCAGTTCATCAGAGCTAAGGTTTTACTCATTTATGATGGCTACTATCAGATCTGATGCAACACCAGTGTAACAAACAAAGCAGGCGCCTAACAGAACGTGTTATGAATGAATACAATCAGGAGACTTTATAGGCTTTTTCACTTCTTGTCCTTTGTAAAATTTCTTTTACCGTTTTACCATTTTTATTCCAAGCATTATTTGGATGGTCTTCGCCATCTTACGAGGCAGCATTGGATATCATCACTCTCTCTAATACTGCCTGGTAATGATGATGAGGGCTCTCTGCTGACTCCAGAAGAAGCCACAGCACACACTAAGGCAGATATCTGTGAGTTTTATGAGGTTTGTCAATCCAAAGCCACCTCAGGTTGACCAATGGCACTTAGCACCCATCTTACCTGACAGTGCTGGACTGTGTATCTGTTTTCTAACACTGTCTGGTAACGATGTTTGTTGGGTGACCCAATGACTGCAAAGGACTCTCTCGCCGCTTTATCATAGGTAATGTACTCAGCTTATACATTTTTTTATTTCATTTCAGCTAACCACATTTTCCAGGTGTCATCTCTCTCAGTATATCTTTAATCTTTATTTTAACTGTTAAGATAAAAATGCAGTTTAGGACAGGTTTTTTTTTGTTTTTAATATGTTGACAATACACACACCGGTTTCTCAGGAATATTACCGGTCGTGATTCTCAGCACTTCCTTGTAGCGTGCAGGTGCTGTTAATTCTGGGAAGATTTTCTGAGTGAAACCTTCTCGATATGTTGCCTTTGGGATAATGGAAGAAATCCAAAATTTCTATCACAGTAGCACTTAGCGTTCTAGAACCAAGATTTCTTTGTAGCATGGTTGGTTCATATTTTTGGGATGAAATATTATTAGTACTCTTAAAGTCCTTAAAGGTTAAAGCTGCAAAGTCAGACTAGGAAACGTGTGTGCTGTAATGTAGTCGGATGAGTAGCATTGTTTCATGTTCAGTTAGGAAGATATAATCAGAAGAGCGAGAACTTGTGGGTGGGTGAGTGAGTAGGTGGGGGACGAGGGGGAAAAGAGAGGGAGAGTCCAAGCTGCTCGACTTTGTTTTATTCACTTCCTCGTCCTTCTTTTTTCCATCTACTCAGCCCCACCCAGCTTTAGTTAAAGAATACTGGTCCGTTGGCTGTTAAACCAGACGTGCTGAAAGCTGTTTCCTCATCCCCTCCCCCTGGGTTCTGCATGGCTTTTGTGATTGCAGCTGAGCTCTGATTGGACAAGCTCGCTTTACCTGCGTGGCACATCCTGCAACTGACACATGAGCTCACCTGAACATGATAAAAATAGAGTTAACAACACCCTACATTCTGCTCCTCCTCTTCCCATGAACTGGTTCTGCTTATATATCTTCCTAAATATTATAGATCACATTTATCCTGACAGTGTAGACATGTATGTGTAGTTCAGCGCCTGAGTGGAGCAAACACGCCATAACAAAGGAATGAGACTTTTGTAAAGTAACACTGTAAAACAGATCATTGGAACTAATCTGTGGCCTATATTTAATTGTTTAGGTGTCTTTGCTTTTTATCAGGATTAAAAACAACAGAAAGTACACACGTATATTGTCTAACAGTGTAACAATGTCGAACATAGTGTTTTACAACATACTGTTTGGTTAAGGTGGAAGCCTCAAATATTAAACCACGCCCATATTTGCCCATCTGAGGGAGTTTTTAATTGATATGTGTCCCACATGCATGAAACTTTGAGTTATGTTTGTTGTTCATAGCCTTTTTTTTTGTATTTTTATGAGTGCGCGTTACAAAGTCACGTCATTTACCTTCATAAAGAGGCAGTACTTTAGGCTTTTCATCTCTCCTTTTGTTCTCCGTTCTTTCAAACTTCATTGTAAATATAACTTGGATCACTGCAACAGATGGTTTTATTGCTCTCCAGTCAGAGCTCACACTGTATTTCATTCCTGTTTTTCTTTCTAGTACAATCAATTCAGCCCAGTCTACGATATATCTATATCAAGCCTGTTAATTGGCGTCTTACCAGA
>JAFFST010046178.1:50362-60362 GCA_022414735.1 Noturus placidus | reverse complement strand
GTGTACTCCGCCTTGTGCCCGATGCTCCCTGGGATAGGCTCCAGGTTCCCCCGTGACCCTGAAAAGGAGTAAGCGGTTGAAGATGGATGGATATACATATATATATATATATAATATGTGGTAGGGTCTTCCACCATGTTGTGTATGTGATATCATGTAATCAATGTGTGAAAAAGAATGATCAATTGAATCAAATGATCAAGGAAATTGCATGTGATCAATTAAACCATATGTCCTTCATGGGAAACAATTAACATGTGTAAATAAATGAATAATACCTACATGTGAAAAACATGCAAGTTCATATGTGCATCACATGAAGTTTGTGACTTCTCTGTAAGGGTTAGGGTTCATGTGACTTCTCTGTAAGGGTTTGGGTTCATGTGACTTCTCTGTAAGGGTTCGGGTTCATGTGACTTCTCTGTAAGGGTTCGGGTTCATGTGACTTCTCTGTAAGGGTTAGATTTAGCTCCATTTGGGACCAGATTTAATCTTCCAGAACTAGACTACACTTTAGTGTAGTGTAGTGTAGTGTAGTGTATATAAACCCCAAAATAATGGTACCATTTTGTATCTTTGCTTGTCTCTGGAGTGGTGCCATCACGTATACCTTTAATATGTATCTTTTACCAAGGACGTGTACTTAAAAAGTACATCAGTGATCCTTAAGGTCCGGTTATGTACCTTTAATTTTACATTTTAATTTAAAATACTAAAGGTAGGGTAGAAGGTAACCGTACTGTTAGCACGACATCAAGTACACAGCAAGGAACAATTCAGTTTGATACCTTTATTTCTGAGAGTCTTTTGTTCATGAATATTTCTTTTTTTAATTTATTATTATTATTTTTTCTTTTAGAAAAAGCCTCTTGTTGCACAAAATATATAGTTAAGCCCAAGCTGAATACTAGAAGAAGAAAAACAGAAGAGAAACGTGTTTGGTAACACCTGACACTGGATCTTGTTGCCTTGTAGCCAATGATATTTTACACCTAACTGCATACAATAGACTGAAACCCCCAACACACAAATCCATTTTGATTGACACTCCATTCTCAAATTACTGATGTGTTAAAAATGGTGACAATTAATATTGAATGTGTTTAAACACGGGGTTGGTATGGAGACCATGAGCCATCATTTCCTTCAGTATACGTCTATTGTTCTATAATCCCATTCACAATGACACAACGGTTACGAGGAAACCAAGTTCCCAGGCAACACGTAAGTTGTTTACACTTCTTCTGGTTAGTTTGTTCAGCAGACTCAGTGTGCTGCCTCAGTGCTTTCAGTGTTTGAGGCAACTGTAAAAACAGCAAGCCTCAGCAAGCATTTCACCTTACTTTAGATCCACTGATTCTTTCATGGAGGAAAAAAATAAATAAATCAAACCCCCTCCCCCATTGTTGTTATTAGTGTAGACCTTCTGCACCTGTCTGGTAAAGTGACTTCAGATAGTACAGACTGTTTTTGGCAAGACACTACGAGTAGAAATGGCGGTTTTGGTCACGTCAATCGTGTTTTTTTGGACACGTTGCATTGTGTAAATGTAAGAATTCAGCAGTTATATGTTAATGTTAATGGGCGGCTGTGGCTCAGTCGGTAGAGCGGGTCGTCCACTAATCCACTAATCGTAGGGTTGGTGGTTCGAATCCCGGCCCGGGTGATCCCATGCCGAAGTGTCCTTGGGCAAGACACTGAACCCTAAGTTGCCCCCGATGGCAAGCTAGCACCTTGCATGCAGCTCTGCTACCATTGGTGTGTGAGTGTGTCTCATTTGAAAGTCGCTTTGGATAAAAGCGTCTGCTAAATGAATAAATGTAAATGTAATGTTAATATGAGTGAGGCTTTAGCGCCACCCTACTTGCCATAATCATGTCATGTCATGTCATCCTTATAATGCTTGTGTTATATTCCTATAAATATCAAGTTATGTGTCAATATGATATGCATATTGGTTTTCCTTTCAAAATCCACAATTAAATTCCAAAAAAAAAATAAATAAATCTCGATTTCTAGATGACCTGCATTCATGAAATTTTAATTAAAGATTCTAATTAAAAAAATTACAGAGGAATGTTAATAATTTTTGGATAGATGTTGGATTTTATACTGATTTTAAAATAAATAAATAACAGTGCATGGATATTTTCTTGATTAATCAATAAAAAATATTTTCCAAAAAAAGAATGTGTGTGTGTTCACGGTGACATCATCTAAAGGATGTCAGCAATCACCTGGAAATACATTTTTTTATCCATTGTTTTCTTTTTTAAATGATCCTATTCGCTTGTGTTTAAAAATATGGCCAAAACAATTCCATCTCTCTCTGCAATGATCTTTACTTTCTTTAATTTGTTTTTGTTTCTTGTACAGCAGCATTCTGTTCACATGATACAATAGACCTGCATCTATTTTCATTACAGAGCTGAAGAATAACTGCCACAGGCACGGATTCAGCATATTCTGTTCCTACCATCCACCCAGGCTGCAGGTGGGCAGGTCCTCATGACACGGCGGGTGGAAAATACTTTTTCCGCTCCGCTAATCCAGGTCAGCAGCGGGCAGTGATAGTGATAGGGATGTCAGCTGGGAGCAGGATAGAGGTTGTTCAGTGTGGTGAAGAGCTTCAGGGTGAAGATCATGTCTGCATAGACTCTACAAAAGTCAAGGAGGGGCAAGGGGGGGCTGAGGATGAAGATCAGGGCCAACTGCCAGCCGTTCTGGGAAAGACAGTGACACTGGTGCCTGTGGACAAGCATAAACAGCACAGGAGGACGGAGGTGGAGAAGTCTCTCGGGAAAAGGCAGGATGCTCGAGGGACGAACAGAGAACAGGTGATCCAGGCAGATGGCGCTGCAGCAGGTGTGTCTACAAGTGTGCGTGTAAAGGGGAGAGGGGAAACACTGTCATTAACTCAGGTAGCTCTTCTGTAGTTATTACTGCAGCTTGCCAGGCCATATGTTAATTAGTCTCCTGAGATTTGCATTGTCGTACCTGAGAACATGTTTGCTATGGGGGGGGGGGGTATATATGTATATATAAATATCTGTGTGAGAAATCCTGCTTTGTAAATTTCACCCAACAACAGTGTATTTGCTTCACTTGACTACAGATTTGATTTGAATTGTTCAAACCGAGTACAAAGGTTTGTTTGTTTATGCAGTAACTATGAAGTGGTCATGCCATACATTAACCATCTTTCTAGATCAGTGGCTTTTGTAATACTACTGTTCCAGTGATCAATTAAATCAGTCAAGTTCCAAACTTCTATAATATTAATTTAGCCATATTTGCTTTTACACATTTACATCTACATTTATTAATTTAGCAGACGCTTTTATCCAAAGCGACTTACAAATGAGACACACTCACACACCAATGGTAGCAGAGCTGCATGCAAGGTGCTAGCTTGCCATCGGGGGCAACTTAGGGTTCAGTGTCTTGCCCAAGGACACTTCGACATGGGATCACCCGGGCCGGGATTCGAACCACAAACCCTACGATTAGTGGATTAGTGGACGACCCGCTCTACCGACTGAGCCACAGCCGCCCGCTTACTTATTATTATTATCATTTTTTTTTTTAAACCATTTTTTCCATCAAAAATTTGGTCTCATCTGTCATACTGCAGCTACCAATCTGGGAGGATGAACGTCAACAGTTCCTCCAAGAATACAGCTCATGAAAACATTACAAGACAGCATAACATAGTCGGAGAAAAGTGCTATACATGTTTGTCATACATGAGCTCACAAATGCCCATGAATCTCTCGTGTCACTGTAATTGACCGGGGAGAGACAATATGCTGTGCGTCCCACCTAAAGTGCCCAGCCAATTTTACGATCT
The DNA here is from genome assembly GCA_022414735.1 of Noturus placidus. Classification (NCBI taxonomy): domain Eukaryota; kingdom Metazoa; phylum Chordata; class Actinopteri; order Siluriformes; family Ictaluridae; genus Noturus; species Noturus placidus. The sequence goes on along the minus strand of JAFFST010046178.1, from coordinate 56,512 downwards.
CTGGACAATAGGGAAAAGTTTTTCTGTTGTGCCAGTTCCCCATTTCAGTTTCATACTAAATTTAAAAAACTTTTTAGAAACATTCCTCATTCTGCGGAATCCATCCATCCATCCATCTACAACCGCTTACTCCTTTTCAGGGTCACGAGGGAACCTGGAGTCTATCCCAGGGAGCATCGTGCACAAGGCGGGGTACACCCTGGAGAGGGTGCCAGTCCATCGCAGGGCACAATCACATACACACTCACATTCATACACTATGGACACTTTGGACACGCCAATCAGCCTAACATGCACGTCATTGGACTGGGGGAGGAAACCGGAGTACCCGGAGGAAACCCCCGACACACGGGGAGAACATGCAAACTCCGCACACACACACGGCCCTGGCGGGACTCGAACCCTGGACCCTGGAGATGTGAGGCGGACATGCTAACCTGATACTTCAATTCAAATCCGAATTAAAACGGAAGCATATTTCTTCCGTGAGACATGTTTGTTGAAGCAACTTGATTTGGTGTTTGATTGATCACACATAAGGATATTTTTTTCTTTTTTTGCCCAAAGTAGTTTTCCAAGCAATGCCAGTGCACATACTTACATAACGTATTATATATTAAAGACAACATTTATAGAAATGTTTAAAATCATAATCTTTTTGCTATTTTTTCCAACTGGTCAGACTCTGTCTGCTTGGTCGGGCACTCTCGGAGTGTGTGTGTGAGTAGGAGGACTCAAGTAAAGTATCAGAGAAGAGCTGTACAGAGGAACACGAGCCCAGAAGAGAAAAAGGGATCCTTTTTCTATTTTGGAGGAGGAAACGGGGCCTCCATGTGAGTGAGTGAGTGAGTGAGTGAGTGAGTGAGTGAGTGAGTGAGTGAAACAGCTCAGTCTGGGGTGATGGGTTCATAATTTCACACTTCAGACGAATGAGCTAACACAAGTCTAGGTGGACAGAAACACAGTGAGATCCAAAAGTATTTGGACAGTGACACAATTTTTGCAAATTTGCTTCTGTACACCACCACAATGAAGCAAGCAGGATGTGATCGCAATGTAGACTTTCAACTTTAATTCAAGGGGTTTAACAAAAATACTGCATTACCCATTTAGGAATTACGGCCATTTTTTACAGTCTCTCCATTTTCACAGGCTCTAAAGTGATTGGACAAACATCCATCCATCCATCTTCAACCGCTTACTCCTTTTCAGGGTCACGGGGGAACCTGGAGTCTATCCCAGGGAACATTGGGCACAAGGCGGGGTACACCCTGGACAGGGTGCCAGTCCATCGCAGGGCACAATCACATACAAACTCACATTCATACACTACGGACACTTTAGACACACCAATCAGCCTACCATGCATGTCTTTGGACTGGGGGAGGAAACCGGAGTACCCGGAGAACCCGGAGAACATGCAAACTCCGCACGCACATGGCCCTGGCGGGATTCGAACCCCGGACCCTGGAGGCGTGAGGCAGACGTGCTAACCACTAAGCCACCGTGCGCCCCCGATTGGACAAACAAACAATCATAAATATTAGGATTAGGATTTGATCAAATGCTGTTTTCTCCCTTAAGTTGCTTTGCCAGGCCTGTAGTAAAGAAGGGCCTTTCTGCATTAGGTTTTGTCTTCAGTAAATGAAAAGCATGCTCAATTGGGTCGAGGTCATTGGATATTTAAGAACATTTCATGCATCTCCTTACTTTATAATGAAATAATGAAGAAACAGGCCACACCTGGCCATGAAACTGTTTATCATTCAATTGTCCAATAAGTTTTGAGCCTGTGAAAATGACGGGACATCTACACTTCAATCACGTCTTGATTGTTTAATTTCAAATCCACTGTGGTGGTGTACAGACGCAAAATCACGAAAATTGTGTCCAAATACTTATAGACCTAACTGTGTGCATTAGCCAAATATTTATAGTTATTTTGAAAAACTTTCATGTTCAGTACATGTTTTGCCTAAATTATTTTAGCTGAATTTAATCGGCTAAATTTTACTCTGTGTAAACTTTATTGAATATGAAATATCAGTAAAGTATTTTGGTAACATTATTAACAATATTATAAATGTGTCATAAATGGTGTCATATCGTGTCACAAGTTTTCATATTGCACATCCATTCATATTACATATCAAACTGTTTGATGTTGACAGCTAATTTTTGTACATGCTAATATTTGCTAAGTGCATATATATTTTATGACAAATGTTTTATCACATACCTGTCGAAACTGCCTTAAGATATTTTATACTATGGCCACAGAAAGTATTTGTATCTGACTGACTGACTTCGCAGATTCTTACATATTTATTTACTTATATTTCTTTAACATAGATTCAGTCACATTTCTAATCATGCTGAACAAGCGTGCATACTTTGGGAGCTCCTTAACAAAAATAAGTCAAAAGAAAGTTGCTATACAAGTTATGAGAAAGCAAAAAGTACAAAACCACTGTTTATTATTTATTATCAAGTCATCATTTAACTCCATCCATCCATCCTCTACCGCTTACTCCTTTATCAGGGTCACGGGGAACCTGGAGTCTATACCAGGAAGCATCGGGCACAAGGCGGGGTACACCCTGGACAGGGTGCCAGTCCATCACAGGGCACAATCACATACACACACACGCACACATTCATACACTACGGACACTTTAGACACGCCAATCAGCCTACCATGCATGTGTTTGGACTGGGGGAGGAAACCGGAGTACCCGGAGGAAACCCCCGACACACGGGGAGAACATGCAAACTCCACACACACACACGGTCCTGGCGAGACTCGAACCCCGGACCCTGGAGGTGTGAGGCGAACGTGCTGACCCCTGAGCCACTGTGCAATCATTCAACTCCATACATTTTAAATTCCATTGAAATACCTCTTTGGCTCTATAAAGTTATTATTGCACCTAGTGGTCAACAACGGGAGCTAATAGAGGGCATTGGGGAAGTAATCACGCTGTGGAGGAGAGTTAATATCAGGGTTGCCAGGATGGTCTTTTTATGCCAAGTTGGGCTAGTTTAAAAACACTTTGTGGCTGCTAAGAGCTTATTTTATTATAGCAAATAATCAGAATGTAAATGTTAAATGTAATAAATTTCCATAAACAAATGCAGAGTGTAAGTGCAGACAGTGTGTCTATGATGTACAAAGACATCCTAGATGAAAGGAAAGGCATCAGAAATGAGTGTTCCCCACAGTGATGTTATTTCCGGCCGAGACTGAAATGCTCAAATGGTTTTGGCCTAGTTTCAGATCTGTTCTGTGGTTTTGGACATGACATATGGCTGGACATTTTGCTGGCAAACCTGGTAGTGATATTACCTCTTCTGTGTGATAGCCTCTCGACTTAATTTTGACGTTATTAGTGTTGTCCTTCCCCAACGAAATCTGAAGCTAATAATTAAATCTTGTTTTAAGACCTTAAATATATAGAGCTGTTTAAAAATGTTTACACACTTGATATGTTCTTTAGAGTTGTTCCATACTGTGAGAGCAAAGGCTGGCAGCGTATTCATGACAAAAACCGACTGGACTACAGACTGAAATGGTGTGAACTGAAATCTTCACACACCTACAACAACTTCCGCGCAGGTAATTCTGTGCTTTTTTCTTTTTTTTTAAGTGATTTTCCAACAATACACTTTAATGCACCAATTCATTTTAAATTGCAATCTGTGTTTTTTTTTTTTTCTTAATATATAATTTTTCTTTTTAATAATCAAAGGAGAACAGTTGGTGTACCAGATCCCAAACAACATAGTCTTGACCACTAAAATAGGACTTCTGAACAGTCTCCGAGTGTATGACAGGGTCAGCAGCAAGATCAACCATGGAAGAGGACACAGGTAAAATATTTTACTACGTTCTACTATAACATTGTATAATACTAGTGCAAACAAAATGCATAAAGTGTAGAAAAAAAAGTCAATGAAATGTAACATATGCATGGGCGTAACCACGCACTCTTTGGGGGGGTCGTGACCCCCCCCAATGTTGAGGAAATACCAATCTGTCCCCCCAATATACAGGAGAAAATATTCTCTATATGTTCCGCATTAAATTTCCCTGCAAACGGATCTGTCTTTTCTTCATCTATCCTATTTATTTTATTTATCTATTTATTTATTTATATTCGTTCTTAATATATTCACATTTGTTAAGGAAAATCGGTGTGTGTGTGTGTGTGTGTGTGTGTCCCCTCCAATTGTACACTTGGTTTCGCCCATACTCAACGCAAGTTCGGTGATGTATTTTAGCAGCTCGGTCGGTGATGTATTTGAGCAGTTTCCCCATGCTGTGGGAGCTTCTATCACTCAGAAACCACGTGATTTCAAACAGTACCTGCAATCCTAAACCTATGTTCTACACATACAAAATTTCAGTATCAAATTTTGGAAGTTCTTGAACATATGTAACAAGAAGTGTGTAATTTGACTGTGTGTTTTTCACTAATTTACTGGCAATAAACAACTGTTTACAATGAAAGGTCTTGCTCAAGGGCCGAACCATGAGTCATTTTGCATTTCTAAAATTTAAACACATGAGCTTCTAAGCTGTAACTCAAAGACTTAACCACTGATCCACCACAACAAGCACAAAATAGCTTGCACTGATTCAACCACCCACACCACTGAATTAACTTACAGTAAAAGATTGTATTGAGATAGTTAAGATAGTAGAGCGCACGATGGCTTAGTGGTTAGCACGTCCGTCTCACACCTCCAGGGTCCGGGGTTTGAGTCCCGCCAGGGCCATGTGTTTGCGGAGTTTGCATGTTCTCCCCGTGTGTCGGGGGTTTCCTCCCCCAGTCCAAAGACATGCATGTTAGTCTGATTGGCGTGTCTAAAGTGTCCGTAGTGTATGAATGGGTGTGTGAGTGTGTATGTGATTGTGCCCTGCGATGGACTGGCACCCTGTCCAGGGTGTACCCCGCCTTGTGCCCGATGCCTCCTGGGATAGGCTCCAGGTTCCCCGTGACCCTGAAAAGGAGTAAGCGGTTGAAGATGGATGGATGGATAGTTAAGATAGTTGAGCTAGTTGTGGTGGCTCAGTGGTTTAGGCTTTGTCATACAGAGCAGAAGGTCATATTCAAGCACCACCAAACTGGTGTGGTTGGGTCCTTGACCAACACCTTTAACATTCAGTTAAATTGTATCCTACATCAAATGTAAGCTCTAAACGTAATTTTTTTAATACTATGTAAGATATTACAGTACTATCCTAGGGTGGCTGTGGCTCAGTCGGTAGAGCGGGTTGTCCACTAATCCACTAATCGTAGGGTTGGTGGTTGGAATCCCGGTCCGGGTGATCCCATGCCGAAGTGTCCTTGGGCAAGACACTGAACCCTAAGTTGCCCCCGATGGCAAGCTAGCACCTTGCATGGCAGCTCTGCTACCATTGGTGTGTGAGTGTGTCTCATTTGGAGAAAAGCGTCTGCTAAATGAATAAATGTAAATATGTTTGCAGTTATTTAGTGTAAAACATTGACAGTACTTTATTGGCAGTCCTGTCAATGTTTTACAGTTGTTACGCCCCATCTAAGGGAAAAGGGTGCAATATGAAAGGAACACGCGGTTGCAGGGAGATATTTTGTGGGGTTTTTTAATGATATAAACAAAATTCCAACAATCAAACATGAATAGGGAGTTGACCAGGCCAAAACAACTACCGATTTCAACCCTTATTTACCTAAAAGAAAAGAAAAGAAAAATACAATCACCTTCCCTGATTGGATCACCTATCCCAAAACAAAGTCCAAGAGTGGCTAAACAAAACTGCCGTCAAACTCCTTACTTCTCCCAAGATTATATACAATATTTTACAAGCTATTTACAGACCAGAGCAAAGCAAGCACAGTGTCGTTAATCAGGCAGTTGGGTCGAAATACCAAACAGTTTCTGACTTACAATTTCTAACTCATAATCAATGCTTTAAACATTCAAACAATGTCTAAACAAGCAGTCAAACCAACAACACTCCCCACAGAATACAATGCCCCCTGAAGGAAGTGACAACAGCGCTTATGGAATCGACTGCACCAATCAGGATAGACCACCCATTAGCCTGCAGGAGCCAATCAGCACCATACCTGGACACAAACACTCCCAAAATAGAGAGAAAGAAAA
>JAFFST010046178.1:16463-33395 GCA_022414735.1 Noturus placidus | reverse complement strand
CCCCCCCCCCCCCCCATGATCTTCAGGAAATTCAGCTGATGCAACTTCCTGTTGATCATATGACTTGAGGTATATTCCAAATATTTGCTAAGGGTAAATGTGTTCAGGGGACATTTGTGGGACATTAAATTGTACATTTTTCATAACCTATAATGGTAATAACCTATAACCTACATCAGTAATACAGAATAATAATGTAATGGCACTCCAATCGTAGAATCACTCGAGCTGCTGTGTCTCTGATTCTGCACAGAATTTCTAGCAGTAGATCAGATCATCAACCCATAGTTGTTCAAATACCTATAACGGGAATGCAGCACATCCCTGCTTATTATCTTAGCAAGGACTGTGTTCACTATTGCTAATAAATATTATAGAAATTATGCAGCATTTATGATTAATAAGTATCACATGAAATGTGACTGAAAGAAAGGGAAGATTTATGGTAATAGTATAATGTGGTAATTTGTCATTATATTCTACTGTATGATTGTTCCCAGTATATATGATTCTAGTTAACCCTGTCTGTCTGACTCTACTATGTGTGCAGGGCATACTTCCTCTGTCAGCAATTGAAGTGAGAGTGATTTCTCAGCATGACCCATGTGCTCCACACATGTTTGAGATCAGTGGTTAGTTAGTCTTCCTGTGTCAACGCATTACCACAAAATGCAACGGAATAACTTTATCTATAGACTGATTCATAGATTGGCATTTTTGTTCTTTGTTGTCCTGCATAGGGACCATGGTGGACTCTAAGTTTTTCATCTGTGCCAGTGCTGCTGAGCAAAGGATCTGGATTGAGAACATAAATGACAGGAGATACAAATCCCTCAGACAGCAGCTCAGCCCTTCTCACAGTGCTCTCTCCTACCTGGTACATCACATACACATACAACCATATCTGCACTAGGGAAGGAAGTAAAGCCACTAAAACCATTGAGTTCAACCTTCTACTTCCTGACTTTGAAGTAGATAAATTAATATTATTTCACAAGTGGTGTTGTACATATGCTATACATACGAAGTGGTCCTAAAACACTTTCGAATTTGAAATGTATGAACGGAAATAACGCATAAACGGCATATCTTTGCATACATTTACTGAACAACATGGTCCATTATTAAATATAGTCAGTACACATGTGTGAACTTTTAAGATTCATTTAATGGGTTAAGCAAGATTCCGAATTTTAGATTACATGAAAACCAGGTATGAGTTTGGGAGCCCTGTCTTAAGGTTGAAAAGATAAACCTGAGCCTTTACTATTAAAGTCTGTGCTATAGCACACAGATTTGAGAACGTTGGAGCTATTCTTCAATCAAATAAAGGTTGGGAAGCAGTTGGAGAATGTTACAAACGAATAGGGGGGGAATAGGCCCCATTTATCTCCTCTTGTGCTTCAGTCTCAACAAAGTCACATAGTGTTCTGATTGTGTGACGTTCATACAAATATTGTACCAAGTTTACTAAACCACATATCCTACAAGCTTGTAGAAGTGTGCTTTTGAGAGGTTAGCATGTCTATGTATATTTGGAGAGATATATTTAAGAAGTGTATTTTTGCTCATTTTCTATATGCTAGCATTTGAAGAGAAACGGGTAAGCATAGATTCTATATGCTAGCATTTGAAGAGAAACGGGTAAGCATAGATTCTATATGCTAGCATTTGAAGAGAAACAGGTAAGTGTAGTTTTTATATGCTAGCATTTGAAGAGAAACGGGTAAGCATAGATTTTATATGCTAGCATTTGAAGAGAAACGGGTAAGTGTAGTTTTTATATGCTAGTTTTTGAAGAGAAACGGGTAAGCATAGATTCTATATGCTAGCATTTGAAGAGAAACGGGTAAGCATAGATTCTATATGCTAGCATTTGAAGAGAAACTGGTAAGCATAGATTCTATATGCTAGCATTTGAAGAGAAACTGGTAAGTGTAGTTTTTATATGCTAGTTTTTGAAGACAGCTCTGCTGGGGGGAAAAAACAGCTACTAGCTGCCAAACCACAGGATGAGCTGGTCACACTGGTAGACCATCTTCCTCAGCTTGTAAGTTATTTTCCAGTGTCTTTATTATTTGACTAAATTGACCAGTAAATGTTTGAGATTTCCTAATTGGATTTTATTTTCACTTGGGTTAAAAAATAACTTCTACAGTGTAGGATTTGGGTTAGCACCTAGGAAAGATGATGTATACAAGATTGACCAGCTCAGCATGTGCTTTGGTAGCTGACAGTTGATCAGACCAGCTAGATTTTCTTTTTTTCTTTTTTATCAGAGAAGTACTGTACTGTATTTTTTATTTGCTATCATTTGAACAGAAGTACACAGAAGTAGATGCTAAGTAAACTACTATTTTCGTTTTATATTTAGTAATATGGGTATAAATAGTATCCAAGTAGCTTAAGAACTAAGGTATACTTATTTATTGTCCATATTAAATGATTAGCTTTTTATTTGAGCAAGTTTTTCCAGTGAACAATAGAAAGAAAAAACGTTTTATAATCAGTTAAGATGTGTGTAGGTGAAATACTGGTAAAGTGTTTGACCAGCTGCTCTCTACATTTACAGTAGATATAGTACCTGAAAAACTTGGCTCAAATGCGCCACCATGAGGACAAATTCTGCACACCAAGACACTGCATACTCCCGGAATTTTGCTAGTTGCTCTTTGCTTTGTTCAGTCATACTGACACAGCCAGAGAAAGACAAAACAACAGTGTATTTTCTCTCTCTCAGTTGCCATGTGATGAGGGCTGGAAGAGGGAGGAGCTGAAGCGGTACCTGCTGAGGTCTCCCATATTGCAGTGGGAGGGATCCCCTATCCAGCACATGGGCCAACCTGCCTACCTCTCATTGGTACACATTAGCAATACACAGAGACAGGTGAGTGAAAGAAATCAGATAAATACACATGACTCCTTTCATAGCTAAATGACCTACATCTTTATCAAAATGTGGGTTTGCCTTTTGCAGGGATCTCAGGAGCGTCTCATCGTGCTCTTTCCTCTGGACCTCCTTATCCTGTCTGTTGACAGTCAGCGGCTCAGGGTCAAATATGAGGTGAGAGTATGTGAGGCATGACGTTTCTGCTTTTGTAATATACTGAAATGGGTTATTTCTTGTTTATGTGGCATCCTGGAAAAACCCATTCATATGGTTACATTTGAACATTAATCCAAAACTATACTGGTCACTGGCAACTGATTACAAGTTCATATTACAGGGTCGTCTGCCAAGGAAGAGTATCAGAGCTTTGGAAAGATCTGCCCGGCATGGGAGACTTGAGTTCGAACTTACAGGTAATTATAATATTCACCATTAATCAATCCATCCATTTTCTATACCGCTTATCCAGGGTCACGGGGAACCTGGAGCTTATCCCAGGAACCATCGGGCACAAGCCGGGGTACACCCTGGACAGGGTGCCAGTCCATCGCAGGGCACAAACACCTACACACTCACACACACATTCATACACTACGGACACTTTAGACACGCCAATCAGCCTAACATGCATGTCTTTGGACTGGTGGAGGAAACCGGAGTACCCGGAGGAACACAGTGTGAATCGTACCCCCGACCCTGGAGGTGTGAGGTGAACGTGCTAACCAACAGTTCATTTAGCCCTCTAAATTAATTCGACATTTAGAGGTCAAGATGCTTATAAATATTTGTCCACACTTGAGAATTTATTATTTATGTCAGTATCACTTAAGGACACTCTTCATAGGTATACATGACACCCTACCTAAGCCCTTCATGACCTTCATAAACATGCTACCATAACGATTGTTTTTGAGGTCACGTTGAGCCAAGTGTCAGATTTTTGTCGACAAAGTTATGACATTTTTTAACTGATCGTCATGTCAGCTGACTTTGTGGCTCACTATACTGCTGGTATGTCAGAAGCACATAATGGTGATGATGTGACATAGCTTGTCATGCATTTACAGATGATGTTCTGCAGTGTCTCTTGTACTTGGTAAATGAACACCATTACATAGTGAAGGTTCATAGTGACAGGGATCATGGTGATATTCCTTATTAGTGAGTTTTGTAAAAATTCATATCACCTGCTAACATGCTATGTAGCTAGCAGAATAAGGTAAGGTACTTTAACTATTATGTATAGGCTTTATTATCGCTAATCCAACTTAGTTCAAGTCACAGAGGGCGGCTGTGGCTCAGTCGGTAGAGCGGGTTGTCTACTAAGCCACTAATCGTGGGGTTAGTGGTTCGAATCCCGGCCCGGGTGATCCCATGCCTAAGTGTCCTTGGGCAAGACACTGAACCCTAAGTTGCCCCTGATGGCAAGCTAGCACCTTGCATGGCAGCTCTGCTCCCACTGGTGTGTGAGTGTGCTCTCATTTGTAAGTCGCTTTGGATAAAAGCGTCTGCTAAATGTAATGTTGAATTTTATTTGCTTTTTTTACAGGAGACTTGATGGAATCTCTATTGGTCTCATGCACTTACCCAGAAGACTACCAGAGTTGGATTTTCCAATTACAACAGGTAAAAATACTATAAATAATTAATAAAATAAATAGATGTAACTTGCTAAGCTCAATTTTGATTCATATGTCCTGTTTTTCTTTCAGCCTGAAAAGACACAACCATTTCCTAATCATACACCTCCACCTCTCATACCGAAGAAGCGCAGAAGCTGAAGTCAAAAAGCAAACCGTCACTACACAGGTTCTCAGAGGTTATTCCAGGTCCTGGACTAACATCTGTCCTGCACATTTATTGTTTTCCCTGCCTTAACCCACCTAATTCAACTAATCATCTAATTAACTGTGACTGTTAAAGCATGCAAACACTAAAAGGTGTATGACAAGTGGTGCTCCAGGACCAGGGCTGGGAACCTGTGATCTGCAATAGTAAACTAAAAAAAAAAAATCATTGCATGAAATTGCCTTTAAACAGGACTATGTTCTTTTGATCTGATCTGCCATGTACAGTTTCTGTCCAATGAAAATATTCTAGACTTGCATGCAGCAGCTTGTACAGATATGCTTTTCATCTAAATGTAATTAAAATGTGTAGATTCAAATATGATGCATCATTAGACCAGTGAGTTCTTGCAAAATGAATGTATGTGCCTTTACTGAATGAAAAGCATTATGAAAGCCACAAACCTGCCTGCTTTCTGAACAACTTCTTCTTAAAAGAAAGAGACATACTTTACTTTCATTAGGTGTGCATTCCTGAGCTGCTGCAGTAGATCTCTCTTATCTTATTAAGCTCAGCTCTTGTTCTGCAGCCATCACTACTCTGATTTAGAACAGTCGCAAACTCAGGAAAACGAAGTCTGAAGATCTTGGTATTGCTGCCACAATAAAGCTATTCAGTTTACCTCATACCTTGTCTTATTCATGCCTGTGGGCCAGAGCTATGAGCTGATCTGGAATCAGATGAGGATAGCCTCATGTGAAAGTAAGAGAGTCATCTTCATGAAGTGAACAGTAGAGTGGATGCAAGCACAGGGTTTTTTCTTTTTAAACGATGTAGTTGAGCTATAGTTTACCCACTTTATTCTGGTCAGGGTCACGGTGGATCTTAGGTCTATCCCAGGAACACTATATATGAAGCAGGAATACACCCTGAATGATGCCGATCCATCACAGGGCAGCACGCACACACATTCACACACTCATTTACACCTAGGGGCAATTTATTTTAGTCTGTCCACCCACCTGCATGTTTTTGGACAGTGGGAGGAAACTGGACAGAACACATGGACATGAAGAGAACACACACAGAAACTCCACACAGACAATAATCCGAGCTCTGAGGAGATGACAACGCCACCTGCTGCGCCTAAACTATAGTTTAAAACAAAACAAATATGTGTTAGTGATAGTTGCATTTATTTTAGAGATAAAACATTTTTACAGAGATGCATGACACAGAAATAGATATCTAATGCTCTTTATAGACCATGCTCAGCATAATTATTTAGTGTCTTTCCTCTAAACAGAAATGACAAAAATATCCACAAAACACCTGCTGAAAGTCTTCCCATCATAAATAATTGTCAAAAGTAGAAGTGGACAAAAACAACAGACAAATCATTTGCAGCAGCAAATTATAAATTTGATTTAAGAACCATAGAAAGCAAAAACTCTACTTGAAAGGATGTGCATTGATAGATGTTCTGTAGCTTTAAAATGAGGTGGTTATTTAGTATTCCAGTATTATGCTGAAGCACAATGGACACAGTATGTATAAAACGGGCGGCTGTGGCTCAGTCGGTAGAGCGGGTTGTCCACTAATCGTAGTGTTTGTGGTTCGAATCCCGGCCCGGGTGATCCCATGCCGAAGTGTCCTTGGGCAAGACACTGAACCCTAACTTGCCCCCGATGGCAAGCTAGCACCTTGCATGCAGCTCTGCTACCATTGGTGTATGAGTGTGCACTTGTAAGTCGCTTTGGATAAAAGCGTCTGCTAAATGAATAAATGTAAATGTAAATGTAAAACCTGTACAAGCTCAACTGGTGAGCCCATTTTGTCTAGTTTAATTGTGTGACAGCACATTTCATTGAAGAATGTGTCCATTAAAGAAATGTTTAAAGGAACAAATTGTCACAGAGCATGTCTTGTTGTGAAATGACCTCAAATAGACTTGATTATATGGTTCTTGACAGTGTAGTGGTGCTGTAATCTAGGAAAATAAACAAAGCTACAACACTGAAAACTCTAGTCTAATCTTTTTAAATCATTTGATTTGTTTTATATATTTGAAATATGAATTGTATGCATAGTCTGCTACTTTATGAGATCTATGTCTATATACCAGTGGGATGAGTTAGCCAACCAGAGCCAAAGAATGTCATTTGAGGTGAATGTGAAAGATGATTTAGCCTCACAGGGCAGAATGAAAGAAGCAGAATTAAAGAAACACCAAACGTGTTTTGTCTGATTAGCTACACTTGAGGTATATGGAATTGGAAGTAAAATCTATTTTATTTCCCCAAACCATTCCTTAAAAAAATGCTACATATCTACAAATGCTAATAGCGACGCATGAACAAAGAAAGAAATTTTAAAGTCGATACTATTACAATTTTTTGATGTGCAACTATGTTATTGCAAATATGTGCCTACAATTGTGGAAATCAAAGCTTATTGTGGAAATACAGGTCTCTTTTTTTGATCGTTTGAAAGCATTAAGAATGTAACCTCAATTAAAGCCGTTCTCATTCCATAAATCAAGGTTTTAAATAAAAGGATGCACTATATTTACAGGCCCTCACGGAGGCTCGCCCTCTAGTTTCTGTGTGACGCACTTGATGCGAATATTCTCCCGAAGGTTTCGCAAACGAGCGCTGCGACTCATAATTTCCTCCACGTATGTTTTGGGGAACCAGCCCCTTTCTCCATCAGACAACCGGATCCCCTCCACCCATCCTGAGAAGCGAGAAACAACGAAAAGCCATTGGAAATTGTCAAAATTGTCAAATCCGATAAAGCCAACAATCAGCTGAATAATCTTAAACTAATTAACTAAGAAAAAATCTAAAATATACAAGTGTTAAATATCCATTATCTTGTGTCATACCATCACTTGTAATGGTTTTAGCTTGAAGGATATCTGCCTTCTCCAGTGTAAGTTCATCATGTTCCTGGGCCTGGTAGCTCTTAATGCACTGAACCTGAGATAGATCTGCATGAATATAACACGAAGCTAAAATTTCAAGTATACATCCATTTTTTTCTCATTTGGAAATAAACTTGGTGTCAAAGTGATGTTACCCTCGTTTTCACTAGTGTGCACAATGGATGGATCAGGAGGAATCATGGCTGTGATCCATCGCTGTTTGCCACTCCTGTTCAGAAATGACAGGTTATAAATCCAGCAAGACAGTCTGCCAGTGCAGATTGAAATGATCAAACCTGCTAACAATATCCAGGATCTGACAAGGTTTCTTTTCATTTTATTTAACAGATCAAATCTTCCATTAGTTTAAAATTGAGGCATGTTCGGATAAACGAGAGACGTTAGTGACAATATTTCAGTTAAATGGTTTGGAAATTGGCGGAAGAAACCATCCCAATAGCATAATCTGTCAATACTTTATTATCAGTTACAATAACATGAGAAGGTATAAATGGGGGAAAGAATCCAATCAGGTTCTATGAGAGGATGAAAGTGAAATCAAAATCAGCAGAATCTTAACCTGAAGTTGTAAGACTAGGAAGAAAAAAACGTTTAAGTTATTATTTTAAGATATTTGAATATACAGCGGTTGTTCTATTTAAAATTCAAGTCTTGACAATTTGAACGTGGGACTCAAATACATCAACTTTGTTTGCTTGCGTGTTTGTTGCTTGGTTTTCTAATTCCTCATTTGCTTAGTTTTGTGCTTATTTGTTATATCCAGTGTTAACGCATTGAACAAAATGTGAAAGCTTGTGAGATTCTGAATTTTGGTTGCAAATAATCAGTTTAGCTCACAGTACTCGAGGAACACTCGGTTGTGACTTTGATTGAATATAGGCCTCACTCTGTTTGTGACTTGAGCAGGATCTGATATTTGAGATGCTGTCCTTCAAACAGCTGCAGAAGGAAGATGAAGCCTGAGATGCCCTGAAGCTTCTGACTCAAGTCCTTCACCTTTAGCTCGCCAATCTTAGCATGCACAAACACCATGAATTTCCATGTGCTACAGGGGAGCAGAAATAACAGCACTGTGTAACCATCCTAATTTACAAACTATACTGATGCTTAGCTGATTGCCAGTCAGCACTTAGAGAGCTAACCCTCCAACTGGGGTGAGGGGAAAAACACACTAAATGTTCAGACAAAAAAAAAACAGATGTAAATCTCTTTTAGCAACTTTCCAACACCCTCCCCCACTGCCACATAATCATTATACACTCACTCTTTTCTCCGGGACAGTAAGAGGCAGTCATTAAACAGGTGTAGATACACTGGACGTGTAGGCAGTTTAAACTTTGACCCGGATATACTCATGGTGTCCACCTCCAGCAGCTCACCATGTTTTACTAACCAACGAGACTGAGAGATGAGAGGGAAAATCTAAAGAGAGAGAGAGAGAGAGAGTTTTATATATATATATATATATATATATATATATATTCTCAAATAATAACTTTTAGAATGTACCAAACTTATCCAGGGAATTTATATTAGTATATCCTTTAGTACCTTTCCCTCAAAGTGTATTCTCTTGTTGAGATGAATTAGCTCCTCCATCCTCTTCATAGATTGCACACTGGAGTTACATTCTTTTATAATCTGTATCAGCACATGAGATCAGATTTATTCAGTGGAAATGATTGTTCTCTCTATAGCATCGTCAGTATCTCTTTATATCTGTTATTTGAAAATGGATCAGGAGTTTGTATTTTTAAAAGAGAATTATAACACTTCTACCTTTTTCAGTTCATTAAACGCCTTGGTGGCCGTGTCCTCATCTCGCGAACCAGGCATTGTTCTCTTTAGAATGTTCTGTAACAAGTTTAAATCAGTCCTATTTTGGTCTGTAGAAGTGATTTAGTAAAATTGTAAATGGGATATCTACCATTCTTGTAAAATACCCTGAATTTAGTCATGAGAACTAATCAATATTTGGTGAGTGGATATGCTGCCCACCTCCACCAGCATTTTGAGCCGTGTTATCCTTTGAAAGGGCAGAATGAGGAATGATGTAAGAGGGAGGCGCTGGCATATCGGGTCCTCCTCCAGACGGGCAAGGATTCCAGGGAAGCGAGGATTTTCTTGACTGTGAAAAAGAAAAATGATCACTTCCTGGTTGAATCCTATGATAATCACTAAAGTTACATTACTCCTGCTCTGCTCTAGTGCTCTAGTTAAAGACCTCTTCAACAAACCAGAAGCACTGTATCCTTCACCAAGCATGGCATTTTACCCAAATCAGCTCAAGCTTCTGTCAACTCCAAGCCATCTACTTCACAATGATGACGAAATGGATTCCCCACTTGCCCCGCTGCATATAAATAAGGTTCAAAGAGTAAAACTGCTCACAGAAGCCGTTGGTACGTCTGCTCCTGGTAGGCCTGGTTAGTAACATAAGGAAGGTAGACCCTCCGTAGTGCTGGGCAGTGGTCCAGGACAATATCACACACATCAAAGCGCAAGATGTCTGCCTCTAAACGCTGCTCAAGATCCTGTAGAAATCTTGTGGAAAAATCAACAGGAAAAAATAAGCGGTAATATAGTAACAAACGTAAAGACAGAGGAAGAGAATGAGTTCTATAAAGTGACAGATGTAAGGAGATGTCACTAAAAATACATTATAGCTATCACAGCCACCATGCTTACTTCATTGTTCCTGTCTACATACTTCTCACTGACGTCCTTGACATCAGGCAATTTGGAGAAAAGCCACTGTTTCTCTTGAGCCCCCAAGCACTCGTTCAGCTCTGAAGACATCATGAAGTGGTCAACCGCTATGGTCAAGCTGCGTATGTAAGAAGCTTCACTTGTCACCAGCTCAAACTTAGCCTGAAGTGAGAGATAATATAAGGCGGTATAAGTCCAAAAAGTAGTATGTACCTAGTTATCTAAAGTAGATAGCTGAGCGCAGGACTGGCATTACCTCTTGCAGTTTACGCTCCTCATTGCTGAAATTGTCCAGCTGTCCACTGCTGCGCACATCAGGAATGTCCTGCCAGAGGGAAAAGGCAGAGCCCCGGGATGAACGAAAGGAGCTGGAGGGAGACAGATTGCTGGGGGATGCGCTGTCCCCAGCCCGGTCATCTTCCATTCCAGGCTCGGCTCCCTGTTGCCTCTGGATCTCACGATTAATCGCCACATCGCTGTACTCCTGATACAAGATCACTGATACAGAAAAAAGGGAGGATGTTGAAATGTGTACTTACAAGTCTCACAAACCCATTTTAAGACTCCACAAGGTCACACTTACAACTAGGCAGGAAGCGTGACAGGCGTTTGGGACTTCGAAGTGGGGTGTCTGCATCCTCATCAATTGAATCTTTTCTCATACTGTGCAGAAGAGAATACAAAACAACTTGCTGAATGATATAATTCTAGTCTGTTGGTTGAGATACTCAGAAGAAGGATGGCTGAGGAGGATGATCACCTGAGCTTGGAGCTTCTCCTGTGCTGTGGCAGAGTGCTGTCAGCAGAGGGCAATGGTGGTGGGGATCCCATCGGGCTGTGTGGCGTGCTGTCACTTGAGCCCGCTGAAAGGCGCTGCCTGATGTTGGGTTTGTCTACAAACAGAGAAATTGGTCGATGGGGTGAGTAACATCCATGTGTCAGAATGACAACCCCAGAAAGGGTGTCTGACCAAAAGGAAATTGACACAAAGCTTAACCACTATATTAAATGGTAGGAAAAGTCTTTCCATAAGGTCTTAGTTTGGAGTGGAGATATAAGAAATTTTGAAAGCACTCACAGTCTGGACCAGAGTTTACAGATTGGTGACGATCCCTGGAGGTCACACGGGCAGACAGCGACTTTCCCAGCCTTAGGGAAAAAGAGTTTTTCCTCTGTGAAAGCTGCAGACGTGATATGAGCTCGGAGGCTGAGAATCGTCGCCGCTCATGGTCTGAGGAACGGGATCGGGGCAGGGGCATTGGGTGGGAGTGCACATGAGGCAGGGAGGGCCCACCTAAGAAGGCTGACTCTTGTAGATGCCCAATATCCACCAATTCCTCTTCTCCTATCCCACTCTCACTTGCCTTTTCTCCCAATGCTGTATCCTCAGTTGGGTGAACCAAAGCCAGTGGTGGTGGGGTAGAGATGGAAGGAAGGGGGGGTTCTTCATCTAAATCTAACAAAGCGCTAGAGCTCTGGGATGTTGGCACAGTGGAGCCCACTAATCCCAACTCTCCCTCTATGAAGGATTCAAAGGATCCAGGGAACAGGTAGTCACATTCGAGTACTGGACTGTTTAGAGAGTCATCACTTACACTGTCAGGTGAGTACACCTTCATCTTGCGCCCTGTCACATGATACACAAGGTGCAGGATTGGTAACTAAACAACACAAGATTGTTATTTTTGGAATTCATAGTATTCACAATATACCAGTGAATTATCTCTGGAAAAAATATGGCTCAAATTATAAGACAAAAAAAAAGTGGAAATAGGTTTTCTGTACTTTCTTACTTGTACTTTTTTTTTTTTTTTTAGATGTAGAAGCCATAAATTTGACTAAAGCATTACAAATTTTAATCTACAGTTTCTTTCCAAGACAAGAATGTGTCACAAAGTAGCTAAATTATGGTGCCACTTACGTATAGACTTCTCCTTTGAAGATCCCTGTGATGCTCGTCTCTGTAGACGAAACTTATCATGGTTCTGTAGCTCTGAGCTTGCTGAGGAGCAGGGAGAGCTGGGCTGCTGAGAGTCCACAGAGTCCCTGTTCCAGGACACAAACGCTGGCAACAGGGGAAGGAGCAGATCCTTGGGACTACACTGTGGTAAGAGTTTTTCAGAGTCTGTCTTAAGTGAGTCCACAGAGGGTGCTCTGATGTTATCCTGAACATCTTCAACATCATGTCCATCATGGCCAAGTTTCACAAGGGCTGTCTTTGCATGTCTCTCTTCATTTTGGCAGCAGTTCGAGGAAGGCCCATTATGAGGCAAGCCAGAGGAGCATGGCAAGGAACTGCGTCTTCCCAATGATGATGAGTAACAAAAACCATTTGTTTTAGGCTGCTGAAGGTCGATGAAGGCTAGAGTCTCCTGCTGACACACAGCAATGTGCTGGCACAGGAGAGGCCTGTTCTCCTGAGAGTTGTTCAGAGCCTGGGACTCAGGTGAACCAGGGATCCACATGGCAGAGCTCTCCCCTCGGCAACAGAATGTGTAGAGGTGAGGCTGGAAATCATGGAGAGGAGAGAATCCATAGCCGGGGAGCATGGCTTAGATGACACATGGGAGCTGTAGGGGAGATATGAAATATAGAGAGATAATCAAAAAAAAGGACAAATTATCGCTGTAGCAAATGTTTTAAAAATGTGACATTTAACATACAGGATGTGATAAAAAAAAAAAAACCTCCTGGTAAGTGTTTCCCAAGCTTCAGCTATAGATTGACTGGAATGTTAAATACTTAAATGTCATACAGTTCTCTATGAGAAAAAGTGTTCCTTGATGGTTCTTTGGATAGTTCTTTACTTGCAAAATTTCCTGAAAGTAAAATCCTCTACACAGAGCTTCCAGCGTTCCTCCAGAGAGTCATATTGAGAAATGCTTTAGTGTCCTAGAGGGAACCTTTAACCTTTAAGAGCTTATAAGAACCTTGCTTTCTCATACACAGAAGAACATATTCATCTGGATAATTTCCCCTTGCCAGGGCAGGCTTGGACACACCAAAGCCCATCTCATCCATCTGTCAGTGCACATCCTGATGTAAAGCTAACTTTAGAGTAGACTGTTCTCCTCCCCCTATGCTTGGTTGGGCTCTGTCAGAGCTTCAGCGCTGTATCTTCCTGCTTTAATTAAAGAGTGTGGTTTCTCAACTCTCAGCCCCTGTACTTATCCCCCTCCCTCTGCTTCTGCTTCTGCCACGTTCATCCCAGACACTGTTTCTCCTGCATGGCCACTGTAGCACCAGCTCACAGCCAAGAGACACCGTGCAGAAGTCCAGAGTCCAGAGTGCTATTGCTGAACAAATTGAAGGGTGTGTCAAAATCATCTCATTATAAGATCTGTTACTCTCTTCTTATCGTTCTTTTTTCTTCACAAACCTCCCTTGTTTTGTACAAACAAACTAGGTCAGTGGAGCATTTGCACTTGAGTGCAGATTCTCTAAGATAACCTGGCTATCATTATGCGTCACCGTAACTGACCCAAACCTTCTTCGGGTGTTTCTTCGGGTGTTTGATCCAAAAGAATATGCACATATGTGTTTTTTTTTTTTTTTTTTTTTTGGGCGGGAAGGGGGGGGGGGTTTAAACCTCAGAACAATACTCTCAGGGACATCTTGGTAAAGACTAATACTAAGTGTACTATGTTTATTGACTGTTCTGGATACACATGTATAAGTAAAAAATAATAATATATATAAGCTGACATTAAGTGTGGGAAAAAATCTAGTTGATATCAGCGCAGATGTTTATCAGATGATATCAGCTCTTTTGATGTTCTCCCATTTCCAATAATGACCATGGTATAAATATTTCTAACAAATTGTCTTTCTAATTGCCTTCCACCTTTTTGCATATACTTTTTTTTAGGTTCATTTCAAATTTTTCAAAGCTACATTTCCGTTGATTTTGCATCATATTTTGGATTGTTTGTGGAAAATCTCAAGAAATCATCCATCCATACATCCATCTTCAACCGCTTACTCCTTTTCAGGGTCACGGGGGAACCTGGAGCCTATCCCAGGGAGCCTCAACAAATCATGATACTGAAAAATATAGGTATGTTTTATTGTGGGCGGCTGTGGCTCAGTCGGTAGAGCGGGTTGTCCACTAATCGTAGGGTTGGTGGTTTAAATCCCGGCCCGGGTGATCCCATGCCGAAGTGTCCTTGGGCAAGACACTGAACCCTAAGTTGCCCCCGATGGCAAGCTAGCACCTTGCATGCAGCTCTGCTCCCATTGGTGTGCGAGTGTGTCTCATTTGTAAGTCGCTTTGGATAAAAGCGTCTGCTAAGTGAGTTAACGTAATGTTGTATTTTATACAGACCATAGGGATGCAAAAACAATCACAATGACTGTTCTGAACTGGGCCTTACACGGAACAAAGAAACTCGGAGTGTAATTTTCTTTCACTTCTTGACTCTTTGTTTCTACCAGGACTGAAATCTTAGTTCTGCTACTCACAGGTACTGATGTAAAGACACACTTGGGACAAATCTAACATGAAAAACATAAAATATAGTCCACTTGCTTCAACCGTACTCATTGCCAATTAAAAACCCATCTCCACCACCACAGCACACACATTACAATCATACATACACATGACACAAAGCACATACTGCACAAATGGTTACCTGTTCCCTGTGCCAAACAAAGGAGCTCTTTATTCTCAAATGTAGAGGGCTGTTAGGTGCACAGGAGATTTGAGAGGGTGTGGGAACAGATTGGGATTGTACACACACACACACACACACACACACACACACACACACACACACACACAACTGAGTACAATTTAAAATTAGTGGAGATTTGATCGGTAAACTAAACCCACTCAAAGCCACAGATTACTACAGTGCAAAGGTTCCTCATGCCCAAGTACACTTAAGATATGATTTTTCCAAAGTTTATTCACTCTTTAATTATTAAACCTCTAGAATCCTTAGAACTACTAAGCTGGCATTCAGTGAGATACAATAAAATGAAATCAAATCTTACATAATCTTGCAGTACATAATGGTTTAATGCTGTCCACAACGTTCACAGCAAAATGAATTCCATTACACACTACATTACAGCCCATTAGCTTACACCTTTTCCATACAATCAGTTTAATGTCTTGTCATTTATGGTTTTCAATTAAAAAAAAAAAACAGCATATAATTTGCCTTTCTTTGAAGGTGTTATTTGCGTACGTTTCTTTGGTGCTCTCATTTTCCCTGTAATTTCACTAGGCTCCTCTAAGTCACTGTGTCTGCGTACGAGATGAAGAGAGACATGGCAGGCCTTTTATGATGGCTGTGATTAAAGAAGAGAATTCTTCTCTCTGACATCGTGCACAAGCGCACACAGACAGTTAAGGCTGGTGTGAAAGCTCAGCTGTAAATACCATCGGTTTCTATACAATTTTCAATAGACTAATGAGTGTTTGCTCGTTGTCACGTCGGCGCTTAAAACTATGCGTTATCCACAACAGTATATGGAGTTTACATGGGGGACGGCACACAACTATGGACAGGAAACAGATTTCATAGTAACACATTACAATTATAACCCAGTACCTATGCAAGAGCACATCCTGAATTAATAGTAAATATCTGAAAGGGAATAATGAATTGTGTTATTCGTACTAAATGAAGGACAGTATACTACTTTACAACAGGGAGTGCAAATACTATTAACGAGTGGTGAACATGCCACAAAATCATATCTTAACACGTGAAAGTAACTTGGATAAAGAAAGTTGATCTAATATTTCCAAATGTAATATTAGATTTGATATTAGAAATCAAATCTGAAATGATTCAGTACGTTTTTAAGATGCTGTTACACATTTCAAGCATTATTTTCCGATTTTCTTATTCTACTGGCAAAAAAATGTTGCTTCTTTCTAGAAATACTGAGAAAAATGATCTACCAAGACTTTTTCAAGCTTGAAATGACAAACAAAGGTCTAGAAATAGGTTTAATAAGCATATAATTGTTTTTTTGTGATGTTAGAATAGGAAACACTGGATATATTTGACTATCTTCAAGATATTAACACATTATTCGTGTTAATGAGTCACGCGCACATGCTTAGGTTATTAGCACTCTCTCCTCTCTCTCTCTCTCTCTCTCTCTCTCTCTCGCTCTCACTCTCTCTCTAAAATAATGACTCAAATGTTCTGTGTAAGTGAATGACTTAAGCAAGGTCATGTAAGGTTTGTAAGTCCATATGTCTTGAGGGAAAAGGCAGCCATTGAGCATGTTCTAATTTGGACACGACAGCAATGAATACTAACTTCCTTTTACTCAATTCTGATAAGATGGAAATACTTTTGCTAGGATCACGTGTAGCTAGGAATAAGCTTTCTGATCACATGGTTACTCTGGATGGACTTCCTGTTTCATCATGTGCAGCAGTAAAAGACCTTGGAGTGATTATTGACTCCGGTCTATCATTTGATGCTCATGTAGATAATATTACTAGGGTCGCCTTCTTTCATCTCAGAAATATCTCTAAGATAAGAAATATATTATCACTACATGATGCAGAGATATTTACTCATGCTTTCGTTATCTCTAGACTAGATTATTGTAATGCCGTACTGTCTGG
>JAFFST010046177.1:44301-58092 GCA_022414735.1 Noturus placidus | reverse complement strand
AATAATAATAATAATAATAATAATAATAATAATAATAATAATAATAATAATAATAATAAAAAAAATAATAGTAATAATAATAATAATAATAATATATACCCATTTTAAATAACGTGTACATTAGGTTACTGAACTTCAACAAATAAAGCAACGGGTAATTAGTTTTCTCATTTCCAAATCAGTCGTCATCTCCCGCTCCATCATGGATAATAAGGTTTATTCCTTATATAAGTATGTAGAACTTGAATGATCAATACTTCCGATAGGAATACATGCAACGCGTCGATAGATAGAACACATCTCGCCTGTGATCATAGGACACATCGTCTTAAAGCGTGCCACAATCATGTCTGATATTATTATTATTATTATTATTATTATTATTATTATTATTATTATTATTAATGGTATTGTTATTATTATTTGTGAGAAGAACTAGGAGCAAGGGAAGAAAAGCTAGGATTAACGGCCTTTTCTAAGAGTTTCTTTGAGTTCAGCTTTAGAGACATGACTCATACATCCTTACCAATCACATTTTAATTGTTCACTGGCCACCTGTTGCTTCACAGCTGGTGGTGTCATCCGTTCATGTTAAAAGCCAAATGAATCGCATTCAGCTTGCTTTCGAGGCGCCACTTCTACACAGCGCTTTTCGCAAGCCATCCACACCGACTCAACTTCTTCTCGAGAAGTTATAACATAACAAAATCTGGCTGAAGTGTTCAGTCACTCACGTCTTACTTACAAACAACAGTACATGTGTGTTGGATATGGCATATTTGGTGTTTAGTAGAGTGAATGACTGGGCTGGAGTGGCAAGACCTGTCATGTAGTTTGGATTTCTAATACTTTTATTAAGGACGTCTACATAAGTAGTTCTTGACATAAATCTTCAACTGATCAAAATTTTTTCCAATAAGTGGTCTTTCATAATTTCGATTCATAATTTCATGTCAAGTTGATGTAACACCTGAGGGCTGAGGTAGATTTTAGTTACAAAATCTTATGTGTGTTAGAATAACTTGTGTTAGAATAATATGACAGTTCTCTTTGTAAAGCAGTATGCTGCTAGTATGCCATACTGGTGAAGTGACATAACTTCTCAAGGGAGGTTAATTGGAAAAATTGAACAAAGGTGACACTTTCAAAAGAGGCTCAGTAGAGTCTCCTGAACTCAGCGAAAATATCAAGATGTAAACATGTGCTGTAGCACATCTATTTAGCAAACGTTTTAAGAATGATGGTCATTACACGGTTATAACGAGGCTGTGTATATATTCTCTATGTAAACTGTGTTTTTCTAATCATGTTTAATGAATATATATGACAGACATGTTATAAGACCATTATGATGCAGATAAGTAAAGTGACCTTTATTCATGACAAGATTTCTATGGAAACCTTATGACAATGTCATGACAGCGTCATGACCATGATACATGTTTCCACTGACCCTAAAGTGAGTTTAATTTATCATAGTTTTATATAAGCCTTATGACAATGTCATAACAGTGTACTGACCATGTTATGTATGTTTCCTCAGACCCTAAAGTGAGAGCTTAATGAATTATTTATAAGCATTTCGTGGAAGCTTATGACAATGTCATAACAGTATAATGATCAAGTCTTCTCTGACCCTAAATCTGAGCAATTGTCATTTTGGATATTTTGTATGCCACATCAACATCGTCATATTATGTGACTCTGAAAAACCCTGAACGTTAGTCGGGAACGTCATGATGCAACCATCCATCCATCCATCCATCCATCCATCCATCCATCTTCAACCGCTTACTCCTTTTCAGGGTCACGGGAAACTTGGAGCCTATCCCAGGAGGCATCGGGGCGGCTGTGGCTCAGTCGGTAGAGCGGGTTGTCCACTAATCGTAGGGTTGGCGGTTCGAATCCTGGCCCGGGTGATCCCATGCCGAAGTGTCCTTGGGCAAGACACTGAACCCTAAGTTGCCCCCGATGGCAATGCAGCTCTGCTACCATTGGTGCTACCTTGCATGCAGCTCTGCTACCATTGGTGTGTGAGTGTGTCTCATTTGTAAGTCGCTTGTAAATGTAAAAAAAAAAAAAATGTAAAAATGATATTTCTGTAAAGCTGCTTTGAGACAATGTACCATTGTAAAAAGCGCTATACAAATTGATAAATTATTATTATTATCGGGCACAAGGCAGGGTACACCCTGGACAGGGTGCCAGTCCATCGCAGGGCACAATCACATACACACTCACATTCATACACTGTCACTTGCAATGAATTATGTCAATTTGCCGTCATAATTAACTAAAGCAGTCTTTATGCCTGTTGACGCCTGTGAGAATAATCTAAAAATGTTGGTATGGACCTATATCAGCTGCCATAAAGGGCTTATGTTAGTGTCATGTAGCCCTTTGAACACTATATTACCATATTTAATAGCCTATAGAGATTATAGGCAAATAAAATTGATTTCTCTTTACTCCTTGTCAGTTCTTATGAATGGCTTATGAAGGTATTATCTAGTCCTATGACAACTGTCCTTAGGTAAAGTGTTAAAATATTTATTCGCCTTTTGTCTCTCTTTATCAGTTGTCTTGAATGGCTTATGCAGATGTCATGTAGCTCTATGAACACTGTCTTTAAATGAGCTGTTGCCATTTTTATTTGCCTATAGTCTCCATGTCAGTTATTATGAAGGGCTTATGAAGGTGTCATGTAGCCCTCTGAACACTGTCCTTGAGGAAAATGTCACCATTTTTATTTGCTTGTAGTATCCTGGTCAGTTGCCAATGACGGGCCTGTGCAGGTGTCATGTAGTCCTATGACCATTGTCATTAAGTAAAGTGGTACCCATTTATTTGCCTATAATCTCTTTGGCCTCCACTTCTGCTAAAATGAGTATGGATCTCTGCATAAGCCTTACACACAAAGATCTCTCCACTCCAGCCATGATTGGATTGAAACATTTAAGAAGCTTTATAACTGAGAAATTGACAAGGCAGTGAAAGTAAGGATGCATGGAAACTGCTGTGGATAATTCATTTTATCGGTCATTTTGGCTTTTCATCAAAAGGAGGCTTAAATAGTGCTTTGGTCCTAATCAGTGTGTCACTGTAATCTTCCTCTGTTATCAATGCCTCAGTGTGCTGTGCCATCTATGGCGTATGATAAATAATGAGGACGCATATTATCCGCTTTTGCCATAAAACTGTACTTGAACTTTCTGAAGATTGCAATAATTCTTAATTATTGAGAAAGGCGAAACCCGTTAGTGTGCCCTCAGGTCTGGCAGCTTGCGTCATCGCTAGCCCATGGCTAACTTGTTTCCTCATATCATGCAGCTGAATTATACAACATCACAACGCCTCCGCTGAACATAATGCGAATGAAGCTATTTGGCCAACAATTAAGCGATTGTTTCATCAGAGAAGTGACTTGGTTTGAGACACTGAGCTCATTAGGCACACTTTGGATTGAAGGGAAAGGTGGGGGGAGATGAGTGAGGATGGGAAGGGAGGCGTTATGAGTCAGCCTGCATTAACATAAAGTTTAGCATTGTCAGTATCCTTTAGAAGGAGAAAGAGATGCATCACAACTTTGTTACAACCCAGACTGTCTCCTGCAATGCCATAGCCCTGAGAATTTTCCTTACTTTTGCTCGCATTTATAACAGTCTGTCACAACGTGAGGGTTCACAGTGAACTCGGCGGGAGGATGTGCACGTGAATGTACCGTTAATGATCAAAAATTGGAACTGACGTTAGCCTAGATATTTAGGTTTCTAGTTACTTCCTGTCTGAAAAAAAGCTGCTGTCTCCATTTCTTACAGACTGAGCTGCTAAAATACATCACCGAACTTGTGTTGAGTCTGGACCAAACCAAGTGTACAACTGAAGGGGGCACACACCGATTTTCCTTAACAAACATGAATATAATAAAAAAGAATAGACATAAATAAATAGACAAATAAAATAAATAGAATAGATGAAGAAAAGACAGATCCGTTGGCAGGGAAAATTAAAGCGGAACATATAGAAAATATTTTCTGCTGTATATTGGGGGTACAGATTGGTATTTCCGCAACACCACCCCCCCAAAGAGTGCGTGGTTACGCCCATGGTGTCAAATGTCTGTGAAACTTGTTCAGTTTACGACTCAGTTGTTGAATGTGTTTATGTTAATGCAAATATTTACACACGTTAAGAAATTTGCTGGAAATAAAATCAGTCGAATGTGAGAGGACATTTCTTTTTCTGAGTATATATATATATATATATATATATATATATATATATATATATATATATATATATATATAAAATATTATGATGCATTTCTTCACAGAGAGAGTGTGTGTCCTCTACAGAAGAGGGAGGTGAAGTGGAGCTTTAGGAGTTCTTATCTTTTAAAGACGGGATAAGAAATCCCTTAGCAAAGTGACCAGGCCATTAAGATAAGGCAGAGCTCAATAGAACTTTTCACCGTGTTATCCTGTGAGCCTTTTACACGAAGCTCATTCGTTCTGCCAAGAAAGAAATATAGGTCCAATCGAGCATATACAATACAGTAATGAATCCAAAAATACAATTTTAACAGTTTTTTGAGCTGATTACTTGCTAACACTTTAGCAACATTTACTTACAAGGTTCATAGTACTACATGACACTGCAATAAAAAGACACAAGCTATTATTCCAATACAAGTCAGTTGTTATTAAAAGGTCGGCTTACGTTAGAACTTCACGACAACTAATTTGGTATTTTGCACTGATTTTTTATTTGATTTTGGCATGCAGAACATTAGAACCAAACGTACTCTAGTTTAATATTCATAACTCATATTCACTCATATTAACTCATATTCACTCATATTAACTCATATTAATCTTACAAATTGTAAATTAGTCAAATGAAACACAGTGTACTTGGAGAGAATCTACATAGCTCTTTCATTAGGGTGTTATAACATTTATAACCCAGATACACTTCTGGCTATTTTAGAAATGCTTACATATAATTTATTTGTTTTGTTTGTTTGTTTGTTTGTTTGTTTGTTTGTTTGTTTCAACTCTCGTTTGGCATGCTACGTCACATCACTGGCATTATGATACCACAAGTACGCTGATGTGTCCTGATGCTGTAATGTAGGACAGTTTGTCATAATGGTCTTATGACTCAGTCATGATATCACCTTGACATCAGAGTTGTGTATTCTTTGATTTTTCAGCTGATGCTATTTTTGCTAAATGATCAGACCAAACACAATGTTAAATCCAATTCACTGAAGGGGACACAAAAGACCTGCACTTGCTTCTGGGAATGGTTCATTTCATTTGACTTTTGATTTCGTAAGCGTTGGTCTTCTGCGCCAGTAGACAACAAGAACTGGCAGGACTGTGGTCTTTTTGGTCAGTAAAAAATAAAAAGAATTCTGCTTAGTATTAAGCAGCAGCCACACCAGACTAGCCCTGTGATGGACTGGCACCCTGTCCAGGGTGTACCCCGCCTTGTTCCCGATGCTTCCTGGGATAGGCTCCAAGTTCCCCGTGGCCCTGATAAAGGAGTAAGCGGTAGAAGATGGATGGATGGATGGAAAACCAGACTATTACGTTGCTGTTTACTTGTTTTTGCTTGGTGCACATCTGTAAGGTGATAAAATAAAATAAACCCTCATCCACTGACTTAGTGGCAATTATTTTCTTTGCCTGCTAGAATTTTCCTGACAGCAATGTTAGCACCTCTGACACCACTCTTAAGGCATTTTCACACTTTGCTTGAGTAAATGAATCCACCCTGACGGGACTGCAATCCTGGACTGATATCCTGGACAGGACTTTAAAAAGTGTGTTTGTTTTAACATAAGAAGAATCCCTTCTTGATCATGCAGCACCAAGCATGCAATGCTTCCACATATAATGTGAGCCTCAGACTACTGTTTATAGAGACCAGACCAGGTGTCTAGCCCTCCCCTGGGCTCGAATACGGCTTCAATAAATGTACTTAAGTCTCAGAGCAAACGTCCCAGAATTAGGAACAAAAAAAAAAAAAAAACATTGCTAGTGTGAAAACAACCTTAAGTTCATAATTGATTCATTTCATACATCTGAGCACAACTAGGAGCACAATCTGTTGATCTGGGAGTAATTGTTGATCTGAACGAACGGCTGACTGAATCACGTTCTCAAGACAAATAATTAAAGTAATATTTAGGATATTTCTGTGTTTACAAGGCAGCTGGAGCTTTACTTCTACTGAATGCAGTAATACTGATCATAATAATCTGGGTGGAGCAATTATCTCTGTAAACTCTCTCTTCTTAACACAATAGTGCTGTTGCAAAACAAAATCCTGGTATGTTAGAAAAAGTAAGTGTACATGAACACGAGACCCTGCTTTTGCTTTTTTTTCTATTTAAATCCGTTTATGAGAGTAATTTCGGTCTGCAGTGGAGAAAACATGCTGTTTTAAATCAGTAGCCTATGTCGTGTTTTCTGTATAGTCTGCAGTAAATTTCACATGATTTCCTGGGAGAGTCAGATGACATGACTGTGATTATAAGAAATAACAAGAGAAAGAAAGTGATCATGGCTGCCTGAAGAGTTGTTTTTTTTTAGCGCCAATAATCAACACCACACTTCACAGGGGTAGAATTTTACACCGCTCAGATTGAAGCTCGCGCTTTCAGAAATATCGAACTAGAAATGTCTAGTTATTTTCAGATACAGATTCTGTAGAGTTTGTATTATTCAAGTGTGTAACCATGGTATGGACATAGGGGACCAACGAACTCGGTGGGAGGATATGCAAGTGAATGTAACGTTAATGGTCAAAAACCGGAACTGATTTTAGCCTGGCCTACTTCATGGGTGTGCAAATATCAACAGTTAATTGGCATTCTTAAGAACAAACCAAGCCATGGTATGATGCCTTCTCTATACTAAGCTAAGGTCACCTACTATTTAGGTATCTAGTTACTTACTGTCTGGAAAAAAGCTTGTATGTTGTGCTGCACTTTTCTACACTTGGCTGCTGTCTCCATTTCTTACAGACTGAGCTGCTAAAATATATCAACGAACTTGTGTTGAGTCTGGGCGTGACCAAGTGTACAACTGGAGAGGGACATGCACACATATTTTCCTTAACAAACAGAAATATATTAAAAAGGAATCGACATAAATAAATAGAATAGATGAAGAAAAGACAGATCCGTTGGCAGGGTTCATTAAATGGGGACATATAGAAAATATTTTGTACCGTATATTGGGGGAACAGATTGGTATTTCTTCAACATTTGGGGGGACACGACCCAAAGAATGCGTGGTTACGCCCATGGTATTATTTATTGTCTTCTGGAATCAGAAATTTGCCGTGCATGCTACTTCTGAAGTTTATAATGTAATCTCTTTGTAAACTGTGAAAGAAATAACAGATTTCTAGCAACAGTAGGTACATACAGTATTTGGTACGTATGTTAAAGTGCTCGTAAATCGTAATAGGAAGTATGCTTAATGGAGTTAATTACCTCATGAATACATTATTTACTATATGACCCATGTGTGACACAATTCGTATAACAGCACAGGCTTTGAACATGGTTTGATTTAGTCTTTCTTTCTTTCTTTCTTTCTTTCTTTCTTTCTTTCTTTCTTTCTTTCTTTCTTTCACCTTGCAAGCATTGTGTGTTTCGATCAAGAAATGCCATTTTCTTGCCTAATTGTAATGCACGTTTGTGATGATATTTAAGGTAGGCCTGCTATTCCAGCAATTATGGTAATATGTGGTAATTAACACTTCTGTTATTTTTGCACTCATGTAACATTGACAATCTACTACTGCATTAGTGCATTAACACTTTCATAGCCGTAGGACTTAGATAATCAGACAAGCTAAAGATCAGAAAGAATAAAATTAGCATTAAACATTCCTTCCTTCATTCCCACATTCCTTCCTTCCTTCATTCCTTCACCTCTGCAGGTGCTGGAACATGGGTACAGAGTCCTTAAGACATTACGTGAACCAGATCATCATATTGTTTGTTGGTAAATGAGGCCTTTTAGCTGTACTCATGTTCAACACATGTGAATCAAAGAGGGCTTTGGCTAAATCTGCTGAAAAATGACGGTAATTCTGGAAAATTGCAAGCTCCTCTGAATATTGCAAAGTTTCCTTATGCAATCGCAAAATCACCAGCGATGAGATACAAGCATTAACGGGTAAAGTCCTTGTGCTTTGTCATAACAGATGCCATGAAAGACAATGTATTCGATGTTGTGGGTTGCATTTCAATATCCATCCTTACTAGGGCTGCTGCCATCTGTAAAGGCATGGTACTGGGGTGTTCCCTTCAAGTGTACAGTAAATCCTTTGTACCTTTAGTACGTATCTTTAACCTATAAAGGTGCAGAGAGTGCGCTAAAAACTAATGTCCATTTACATGGCCAATGGTTTGTGGACACCTGACCATCACGTGCATATGTGCTTTTTAAACATCCCATGCCATATTTAGTCTCATTTTGCTGTTATAATAACCTACTCTTCTGGGAAGGCTTTCCACTAGATTTTGGAGCCTGGCTTTAGGTTTGTGATTATTCAGCCACAAGCATGTCAATGAGGTCAGGCATTGATGTTGGGTGAGGAGGCCTGGGGTGCATCAGCATTCTATTTCATCCCCCATGACCCTGTGTAGGATAAGCACTATCAAAAATGGATGGATGAATTAATAATATGGTGGCGTAACAGGTAGCATTGCTTCCTCACATGTCCAAGGTCCCTGGTTTGTTCCTTGACGCTTGGGTTTCTGTCTGTGCAGTACCTCGTATGTTCTTCCCATGTCTGTGTGGATTTCCTCAAGGTTAGCAGATTTATCCCTACTTCCAAAAATCATGCCATAGATGATTAATTGATTGGCTATGCTAAATTGTCCTTGGATGTGAATGATGGTGAATGAGACTGGTATTCCATCTAGACTGTATTCCCTAAAACCTCATTCTGGAATAGACTCCAGATCCACCAGAATCCTGACCATAATAAAGCACTTATGATTATGAATGAAAAAAATATATAACGATAAATAGTAGGACAAAAAAGTCATTGATTGGACCATGAAAGGAGTCATTCATTGTTTCAGTTGCCCAAAAATGTTTGGAAAATGTCATTTATATGTGGGAATGACAATTTGGTCAGTCATGAGGGAGTTTTATTTGAGACGTTCTCTTATGTCACTTCTCCTGCTTAAAATTCATTAGAGAAGTCCTGAAATCTTGTAAATCTAATACATTTAGATGTCATATTCTCATTGTGTTGGAGTTGAAGAGGTGGAAATCTCTCTCTCTCTCTTTCTTTCCCTCACCTGCAGTGAAGAGAGCTGACCGTGCAACATCTCCACCTAACGTTTCACCTGATCAATTATTCAGACGGGCACTATTGGCCGTATGTCAGTGGCTGCGGCGTGCTGACAGACTTGATATTCGTCACCTTTTCAGTCTGGCTCCTGAAGAACCCGCACTTGTTTCCTGTCTCTCTCTCTCTCTGCCTTTCTCCCTCCCTCCCTCCCTTCCTCTCTCTCTCTCCCCCTTACTCTACCTATCCTGCACTCTGTCCATCTATCTCTATCCTGTTCTTCCTTCTCTTTTTTTAGTATCCATGATCCACTCTGTCCGTGAGCGCTCTTTTGGGGTAGACAAACATTGACGTCATACAGCAGTCATACAACACAACTTAATGCAGATCATGTTGGCCGTACTGTATTTCATGTTGGTGTACTGAGACACACAGATGCACACATAGATGCACTAACAGACACAGTCACAGACACACTCACACTCATTCATCTTTTTAAGTAGAAATAAGGAGCAGGAAGAAGCCATGCTCCCTTCAGTTACCAGAAATAGAATCTGACACATATGTTCTCCACTGACTATAAAAAGAGCATGTGCGTCTTCACTGAGCTTATCTGAGACACAACCTACGCAATACGCACTCAATTTTCAACTAGCCTGCTATTTTCATTCATCCATCCATCTTCAACCGCTTACACCTTTTCAGGGTCACGGGGAACCTGGAGCCTATCCCAGGAGGCATCGGGCACAAGGCGGGGTACACCCCGGACAGGGTGCCAGTCCATCCCAGGGCACAATCACATACACACTCACAGTCACTTTAGTTAAATATAAATATGGTGGTAAGTTAGAATT
This sequence comes from Noturus placidus, assembly GCA_022414735.1. Classification (NCBI taxonomy): domain Eukaryota; kingdom Metazoa; phylum Chordata; class Actinopteri; order Siluriformes; family Ictaluridae; genus Noturus; species Noturus placidus. The sequence continues at coordinate 47,911 of JAFFST010046177.1, read as the reverse complement.
TGGAATAGTTGTGGTTTTTTTTTAATGTTTTTTTTTTTTTTTTTTTTGGGAGGGGGATTAGTAAATCAAACTGAGGAGAGAAAGCATGGAACAGTCAATGCCAGCTATTTTTCTTTTTTCAGCAAGGATGTTGCTTGCAAACTACAAATCTCTCCTCCTTTCAGCTGACCCAGTGTGACGACACCACAACAGCTGGCTACGTCAGTCGTCGGTAACCAAGCCTGATGCTAAATTCAGCTCCCAGACTTTATTTCCGTTCCAAACTAAACTTAGAAGGACTGAAGCTGTTGAGTTTTCAGGAGCCAAAAACACGACCTTGAGTCTTAATAAACATACAAAACCACATGTGAATGTATATCAATCAACAACAAAACATGCACGTGCCCCTTTCTGCATGCAAACACTATGCCAGATGTTTTTGTGTCTTTCATTTCTGCAATTACAGATTGAATCATATAGTCAGGGATATCATTTATAGTGTTTAGGCATGAAATGTTTTGTATCTAAAAATAACCTCACTCTTGTAGGAGATATATGATACCACTGGAGATTGAGACACGAGTGTTATGCAGTCGTGACACAACTGTGGGTGTTTACGTGAGCGTCGGCTGTGTGCTGTTTTGGAAGAGACTGCAGCAAAGGGAATTCTGCTCCAACCTCACTGCTTTATTTGGGCTGCTGCTGGCTTTGTGAATGGACCTTTGTGCCCCTCCCAACATTCAGGTGCTGCACTCTGATTGGCTGACACACCTCTGCATGCCAACTGCGACATCAGAGCTCCATTAATGCCCGTCTGTCTCGCTTTTTCTCCATATATCCTTCATCCTGTGTTGTTCTGTCTTCATGTCTTTGTTCTCACAGTCATCCTATTTGTGTGTGTGTGTGTGTGTGTGTGTGAGAGAGAGAGAGAGACAGAGAGAGAACATGAAAAAAAATTGTGAAGAAAGGATGATGAAAAAGATGGAGAAAGGAGCCAGCCAGCCTGAAGAAAGAGGTCTGCACCACATACAACATTCAAATGGATCACTAACGTCAGCACATCAATAATTAATGATGGTTATTCATAGCCAAGGAGGAGTGGAGAAAATCAATTGATAAATCACACATTCACTCTGACTAGCTTCAAACAGACTATGAGGCCATTTGTGTGTGTTTTTCCTCATAATTATGACAGTGAGAGAAAGGAGGAGGGGATGCTACACACAATACACACCCCACTTTCTAAATATAGATGCATCTCAATTACCCACATGCCAAAATGAGGGTGCAGCCCTCTGCCTATAGCCATGTCAAGAGACAGAAAAATAGCTGACATAACACACATAGCTTCTGAGTCACCCATTCCTATTATAGCCAAGCTATTTAGGGATGATGAAGCGTGTCTCCCTGAATCCTTCACTTCATTATTCACACTTGGACTTCTGATCGTATTAACACATTCCAGCTCCTTGCATGAGTTGGAGATGATGAGATGAGTGGAGACGGGCTGGACAGAATGTTCGAGGTGTGTGAAGGCAGACGAGTAGCAACAGAATCACATTCCTCCCACTTCCAAAGTCCGAACACAGACAGGGAGAGAGATAAAAAAAAAAATAAAAAAAAAACAAACAACAACAACAACAAAAATCTCATTATTGTCTGGAACAATTAAAGCATATTGTGTAACAAAGATCTATTTAAAATGCCATGTTATACAATTGAATGCAAAACTAATCAATACATTAAAAATTCATGTGTTCTTTAGTAATTTATGAGAACTAAAGTAAGGTATGATTCTACTGTGAGCTTATCTTCTTTTTAAAAGAGTAAATCTAAGCTCTTGAATTATACAGAATTGCATTCACATCAATAAGGATTTAGACATACACTCTTTAAGAAAGTTTCTATAACCACTCAGGGCTCTACGCTCACTATCTACTTTAATAGGACACCTGGACATTTGTGCAGTTATTCAATCAGCCAATCATGTAGCAGCAGTGCAATGCATAAGATCATGTCAGGGCAAGAGCTTCAGTTAATGTTCACATCAAGCATCAGAACGGGGGAAAAAATACTGAATTCCGTGGCTTTGAGATGACAGTGTTTGGGTTTTGTTTGAGTATTTTAGAAACTGCTGATCTCCTAGGCTTTTCACACACAACAGATCTCTAAAAGATTACACAGAATGGTGCAAAATCCAAAAATCATCTAAATGCATGGTAATTTTATAGTCAGAAATGCCTTGTTGATGAGAGAGATCAAAGTAGAATGGCAGATTGGTTCAGGCTGACAGGAAGGCTATAGTAATGCAAAGAACCACTCTTTACAATGCTGGTGAGTAGAAAAGCATCTCAAAATACACAACACACCATACTTTGAGGCGGATGGGATACAACAGAAGAAGACCACGTTGGGTTCCATTCCTGTCAGCCAAGAACAGGAATCTGAAGCTAGTGTGAGACCAGGAAAATGCAACACTTGGTTGGTGAGCAAACTGCATGTAGAACCCTTGAGTGGAGTATTTCCCAATCAGACATGTCTTAGAAAGTCATAGAAACTTTGTCTTTCTTTTTTCTTGACTAGAACCATCCATGTATGTCAATAAGGATTTGGAGACATCTTCTTGTGATGATAGGTTAAATACAAAACACTTAAGTGTCTGCACACTGGAGGAACCCATGAAGGTACACTATAATTGAGTGTTTCATCAAGTAGAAGCATTTTAGAATGTCCATGAACTCTTAACTGTCTGAAGAATCCTGTGTAGAGTATAGAATATACCATCCATCCGTTTTCTGTATCGCTTATCCTACACAGGGCCGTGGAAAGTCTGGAGCCTATCCCAGGGGACTCAGGGCACATATCCAAGAGTCCCATTTCAGTCCCATATCCATATCATCATATTTACAGGATCAATCTTACAGTGTAATATGGAGAGGTTAATTTTTCTTACTTTACTTTTTTAAAGTCCCTCAGGGCTCAGTTCATGGTCCTCTCTTGTTTTCCTTTTATATTAAATCACTAGGCTCAGTGGTCAAGTCTCATGGGTTCTCTTATCACTGCTACAGTGACTTGCGAAAGTATTCGGACCTTTTGCCACATTTCAGGCCTCAAACATAAAGATATAAAACTGTATTTTTTTGTGAAGAATCAACAACAGGTGGGACACAATCATTAAGTGGAACCAAATTTATTGGATATTTCAAACTTTTTCAACAAATAAAAAACTGAAAAATTGGGCGAGCAAAATTATTCAGCCCCCTTTAGTTAATACTTTGTAGCGCCACCTTTTGCTGCGATTACAGCTGTAAGTCGCTTGGGCTAGGTCTCTATCAGATTTGCACATCGAGAGACTGAAATTTTTGCCCATTCCTCCTTGCAAAACAGCTTGAGCTCAGTGAGGTTGGATGGAGAGCGTTTGTGAACAGCAGTTTTCAGTTCTTTCCACAGATTCTCGATTGGATTCAGGTCTGGACTTTGACTTGGCCATTCTAACACCTGGATATGTTTATTTGTGAACCATTCCATTGTAGATTTTGCTTTATGTTTTGAATCATTGTCTTGCTGGAAGACAAATCTCCGTCCCAGTCTCAGGTCTTTTGCAGACTCCATCAGGTTTTCTTCCAGAATG
>JAFFST010046177.1:36817-41170 GCA_022414735.1 Noturus placidus | reverse complement strand
GCGATGGACTGGCACCCTGTCCAGGGTGTACCCCGCCTTGTGCCCGATGCCTCCTGGGATAGGCTCCAGGTTCCCCGTGACCCTGAAAATGAGTAAGCCGTTGCCGATGGATGGATAGATGGTATCTTTGCCAGCGCTGTGCTAGCATGAGAGCAGATTTATCATTGGGAAGTGGAGCAGGGCAGCTTGGCAAGAAGCAGCAATGAAAACATACATCCAAATGAATGAGTGTCAGTGATTAATATCGTGCTGTCCCCCTGCATGCGGGAGCACGTCGTAACTCATTCCATAAACTTTGTGGGGAAACGATAAGCTACGCGAGTAAATTACACCACGAGGTAATGTGACCGAACTGCTGCTAAGTCGGCGAGTGATGAGATGGGTCCAGGAGTAGATGAGGGTCCTGATTTGTAGAGAATTGGCCCTATTAGCATAAATCAGGCCTAAGCAGGGGTTTACACAGACCATCGCCTTTCCTGCAGCACGACTAAGTTTATAAGAACTTCAGAATAAAAATATTACAGTTGCGTACAGTTTAAATGATCATTTCAGGTTACGTTTGAATGTGAGGCTGGTTACTGCATGCAGTAACAGGTGTCTGTGCGTTCTTGATTACCATGTCATCTAGCACTTAAAGCAGATTGCTTGGACATTTTGTAACATTTAACAAGCTGTTCAATAACAGACTCTTGTAGTTTTGATTAAGACTTCGAAGTTGGCCTGAGGCACTCCGATATTACTCGTCCACTCTTTAATCTCAGATTTCTCAAGCCACAGATGGGTTAGTGAAAGCTCTGACTAAGTGCCGAGGACAGTTCTGTTCGCTTGAATGTCAGTCTCTGAGTGGACTCTCAACCTCTGAATGTTGCGTCTCCCTTCCTTTGCTTGTTATGTCTTGTTTTTTTTTTTTTGTAGTCTGTGTGAGCCCACTATGAGGTGGTGATGAGGGCCTATAGGGGTACACCTTGCTAATTCACAGAACGGACTGCCAGGCACATTTTCAGGTGGCAGATTTGCCAAACCCTCTATTAGAGAGTGGAAGACAATAAAAAGACTGACACATGCATGACATGCAAGCGTCGTGTCTCGTGGTTAACAAGAGGTCAGGAGAACGGAGCCGCAGAGCACTCATGTTCACTCGAGTTAAAACTGAAACGTCAATGCCAGATTGAATTTTGAATATCGAGAGCACACAGTGAGTCTTTGTAGTGGCTCGGACTGCATTTGCCTATGTTAGCCTGTGTGCATCTGTCAGTTAGTATATATGTATGTGTGTCGAGGGTGTGTGTGTGTCTCACAAGTGCTACTCAACAATTTGTCCTGCACATGGCTTGTTGAGGAGAGGAAGATGAGCGGAAAGAGAAGAGTGGAGCACTGTGAGGGAAGAAGTGCGTAATCCTCATTTATTATTGATGTAAAGGGAGAGAGAGAGAGAGACAGAGACAGAGGGAGGGAGTGAGAGAACTGCTCATTGTCGGAGAGAAGAGTGATTTCTCCCCCTACTGACTAAAACACAGTTCAGTACCCAGTACGTCTCAGATCCATCCTCACACACATACACAAACACAGACGTATACATACACAGCATGCCACAGCGGTCAAAGAAAAAAAAAAGAAAAAGATGATAATAAACAGTAGCGGAATGGACTGCTAATCATCTTAAATATGCATCTCTTTGCTGTAAAAATAACTTTTGTTTGGATCAGGCTACGCTGCTTTGTATAACCGAGCTACAATTTTGGATCCTATAACCTCACCTCAATAGTGTAAGCACAGCTACACATGCAGAAATGTTCTGAGAAAGGGAGCCAACATCTTTACTCAGCAGGCAGCTGTTTATTCTCGTAACTTCCAGCTCTGTGTTCAGTGGATTCCAGCTGTCTGTAGTGTTTTCTTGGTCATAATGGTAGTAATTTTACCAGCATAACTCCAACTGTGGCACAAAATGCCCACAATGTAGCAACACGTTATTATTTGGTTGGTTTGTGGGACACATTTTCTAGACTTTTAGCTTCTGTAGCCACTAATGGAAGACTAGAGATAAGTACAAAGTATAAATTAAGGTTTGCTGCAGGTCGCACAGATATCGAGGGGGCGGATGTGGGAGGACTATTGTAGAGATTAAATTGGAAGATGGACGGGCTCCTGAGTGGTGCAACAGAAAAGTTTTCGCCCCATTATCCATCCCTGTTTAATGGCTGTGGCATCGTCAGGATTCAAACGTGCAATCTTCCAATGATGCCCAAGCCATCTGCGGCCAGCAGCCAATGGAACGTACTCACTGGATGGGAGGGATGGTATGCTCTCTCTCTCTCACCTGTCAATCACAGCAAAACTAGCCAACTGTAGGTATCTGTGAGCTCAATCCATATTTGTAATAAGGTCATGTGATGCGCAAACCAAACCGAAAGGGCAAGACCAAAGCACTAAAACAGGGAGAATGCAACGATCAAAACCAGAATAGCAACAAAACAATCAACGGCTTGGTCAGTCAAATAGAGACACACTGAGCGTTACTTCGCAGTGAGAATGTGAGAGGCTTCACACATCTTAGAGGAATCACGTTAGTCTTCATTATCCCTGGTTGGAAACAGTTGTACGATAGGGGGTCGAAAATGTAGGGGAAATATTGTAAGCTCCCATCTTCATGGTTTGTGATTGACTTTTATACTTCAAGCACGACAAAACAACTGGGAAAAAAACCCCAAATCCACTAGTAGGAGCTAGTTTGTAGACATGTCACATCTGAAAAAGAGTTCTTCTAAGGCCTATATATTTTATCACCTCTATCAACTATCAAGTGCCTCTGCTTTTCAAAGATGATTTCTTCAGGACTGTTGCTTAAAGTAAATGAAATGAACGTGCGGCATTTGCATGCGATTTGCAGGGGCTAGGGTAGTGGTGTCTCAGTGGTTAAAACCATGGAATACTGATTGGAAGGTCGTGAGTTCAAATCCCAGCACGGCCAAGCTGCCACTGCTGGGCCCATTAGCAAGGCCCTCAACCCTGAACTGCTCAGCTGCATAAATGAGGTAAAATTGAGAAAAAACAAGTCGCTCTGGATAAGGGTGCCTGCCGTAAACGAGCGTGAGATTGTGGATCATTTTGTCATACAACAAGTAGAGTTTTTAGATTCAAATACACATATTCATGTCATCTAAGGTGTAGACTAATGATTGATTATATGGCCAGTTATAAGCCAAAGCTCTAGGTATAAATTATGATCTCTTTTGAGTTGTGCTGGACAGGAAGAGTGACCATAGTACATTTTGGAGTCCTTGAAGGTCATGAGGTGTTTGGATTCCTTGAGCTGATACAGAACAGACAGAGAGGAACACAGGAGGCGTCACTAGAAACAGTCTGCACTTTTTTTTTTTTTTTTTTTTTTACAATTAATACTTTCTATGGGGCCCTATACAATAAAATATTCCAGCAACTCTGGTTTATTTTTTGTAAATTTGTCAGTACAAACTGCTTTTTAAAAAAATTTTGTATTATAAGTACAATTTTTTTTAACAAAGTGATTTAAGACCATGGTGCCAAAAAAACGAGTACACCCCAATGAAGCTTTTAGGAATGAAACTTGATAAAATGCTAATTAACTGGAATCCAACAACAGACGAGTCTAATCAATTATCACTCATGGTTGCCAGATAATTGACAATTAAGGGTGGTATTTAACCCCCCCCAAAATTTCCCTCTGACTCAATGCTGACAATTATGGAACCACACGGAAGAGAAATGTCCCATGTCTTGAGAAAGAAAGTGATTTCTTTATAAAAAAAAAAAATAAAAAAAAATGTCATGGCTACAAGGCGGCTGTGGCTGAGTCGGTAGAGCGGGTTGTCCACTAATCCCCTAATTGTAGGGTTGGTGGTTCGAATCCCTGCCCGGGTGATCCCATGCCGAAGTGTCCTTGGGCAAGACACTGAACCCTAAGTTGCCCCCGATGGCAAGCTAGCACCTTGCATGCAGCTCTGCTACCATTGGTGTGTGAGTGTGTCTCATTTGTAAGTCGCTTTGGATAAAAGCGTCTGCTAAATGAATAAATGTAAATGTAAATGTACAAGAAAATTAGTAAAGTATTGCTAATCAGTCAGAATAGAGTAACCAAAGTGATTCAATAAATACTAAAAGGATGGACTTGTGGCAAGCATTCTGAGACTGAAGGTCACTTCAAAATGAGCATTTTGTCCTAAGAAGAATTGAGGAAAATCCCCATCAAAGTTAGCTAAAGCTGTAGAAAGCCAAACTGGGTGACTGTTTAACGTGACACGATACGACGTATGCTGCAGAGGAGTGGTATGCAAGGGTGTCATCCACAACGGAAGCCCATTGGGATATTGAAGAATA
>JAFFST010046177.1:29317-31817 GCA_022414735.1 Noturus placidus | reverse complement strand
TCAAAGAGTGCAATACATTTTGCAAGCATCACTTTTCAATTTTAAACCCTCTCTCTGCAGTATGTGTGTGTGTGTGTGTGTGTGTGTGTGTGTGCAAGTTGTTCAGAGCCACATGCTGAAAGCATGCCCACCCACTTCCTGGCAGCTATTCAAATGCAGAATCATTGGAATAATTTTTCGGAGGATGCCTGAACTCTGAGAACTGGTTTAAATGCTTCACAACAAATAAAATGACAATATCAAGTATCTGCTTATGTTGGTGCTGCATACAGTAGCACTTATATTTCTGGGCAATCATGCATGTAAATGTAATGATTAGTAATAATAATTCAATAATCATTGCAAATATACATATTAAGTAAGGAACAAAACACACTACCGTGAATTTGATTCTTTTCCAATAGCAGTGTAATGATAGCCAAGGGAGAGATGCAGGATACATATGCAGTTAAGAGTTCTATTGAAAGGAAGCAGGCAGACGAATCAATAGTATGGTCAAAAACAGACAAAAGATCAGGTGAACGGCAAACAGGACGAACTAGGCTAAGACAGGAATGGAAAAACAAGGACGAGAACAGGATCAACACCATGAAACAACACCGCGGAACTACTCAACAAGGACGCAAGAGGGGTTTAAATCGCAAACGTAATTAAGGATGAAACAGAAAACAACTGTGATTAACGAGAACATGTGAAGGAGACATTGAAAAAATAACGGGGTGGAGATATGACATAAACCATAACAAATACACACGTGTAATACGTAAACCAAGTCAATGTAAAATGTGAACCTGGAAGAGTGCCGTCGATCTTCGGGCATCAGAGCGACAAGCAGCATGTACAAGTTTTTATTCCACTTATACAGTGCCTTGCGAAAGTATTCGGCCCCCTTGAACTGTTCGACCTTTTGCCACGTTTCAGGCCTCAAACATAAAGATATAAAACTGTAATTTTTTGTGAAGAATCAACAACAGGTGGGACACAATCATGAAGTGGAACGAAATTTATTGGATATTTCAAACTTTTTCAACAAATAAAAAACTGAAAAATTGGGCGTGCAAAATTATTCAGCCCCCTTAAGTTAATACTTTGTAGCGCCACCTTTTGCTGCGATTACAGCTGTAAGTCGCTTGGGGTATGTCTCAGATGGGTTCAACAGTTCAAGGGGGCCGAATACTTTCGCAAGGCACTGTACCACAACAATCTGGCAAAGATTATATTTTGCATGTGTACATCATACTTTTCATCCATGTATAATTACATTTAATGTTGTGAAAAATCTGAGACAGTGTTCCTGTTTTCACTTATGCTATAGCAGCCATTCCCTCATTAGTCCCTTTTGTTTTCTCTCTCATGAAGTGAACAAGATAAAAAAAAATAAAATAAAAAGTGATGTTAGTAAGAAACTGGAAAGTGCAACGACTGTCCTGTGGTGGAAAACGTAAATGAACAGTTTTCCGTCTTTCCAAACGTGCTAAATAAACATTTCCTCACAGGAAACTTCATCAAAGCCGCACATTTCAAATCTGTGTGTGTCATACGAGTCCCATGTGTAAGTTGTTACTATAGAAACAGTGCATATTAGATGCATTATGTAACACCTTCAAAACCTTCTGACCATTTAGAATCAGTGCTGTGGTAAGTCTGGGTAATTTCATTTAGTAGCAGTGCAGCACTGCAGTAATTTATTAGTAGGGAGTCCCTCCACCTCATGTTTGGAAATCACTGAGACATTGAAATATTGAAATTGTTTTTCCAATTTGCTAATTTGGCAGTTAAAGCTTAACCCTTCCATGCACAGTGTCCACTCTCATGAGTATTCAATTAAGGCTTATATATATATATATATATATATATATATATATATATATATATATATATATATATATATATGTAAATCAGGGGCATGGTGGCTTGGTGGTTAGTATTTTTTGCCTCACACCACTGTGGTTGAAGGTTTGATTCTCCCCATACTTCTGAGGTAGTGTAGGCTGATTGGCATCTCTAAATTGTCTGTAGTTTCTGACTCTGTGTGATTGTGCCCTTCAGACACCCTGTCCAGCGTGTCCCCCCGCCTTGTGCACCGAGTCCCCAGGGATAAGCTCCAGGCTCCCCCTGACCCTGTGTAGGATAAGCAGTATGGAAAATGGATGGATGGATGGATAAGAATTAAATCAAGTCCAGTCACTTGAGAGCTTCTGTAGGTTCCTAGACAATTTATTGCTCTCAATCTTTACTAACTTTCGACACAATACTACTACTACTGCTTCTACTATTACTACTACTACTACTATTACTACTACTACTATTACTATTACTACTACTACTACTACTACTAATACTTCTACTATTATTATTAAATGGTAAATGGCGCACTTATATAGCGCTTTTATCCAAAGCGCTTTACACTGTGTCTCATTCACCCATTCACACACCAATGGTAGCAGAGCTGCCATGCAAGGCGCTAACTTGCCATCGGGGGCAACTTAGGGTTCAGTGT
>JAFFST010046176.1:2385-14940 GCA_022414735.1 Noturus placidus | reverse complement strand
TCCCCCAGTCCAAAGACATGCATGTTAGACTGATTGGCGTGTCTAAAGTGTCTGTAGTGTATGAATGGGTGTGTGTGTGTGTGTATGTGATTGTGCCCTATGATGGACTGGCACTCTGTCCAGGGTGTACCTGGCCTTGTGCCCGATGCTCCCTGGGATAGTCTCCAGGTTCCCCGTGACCCTGAAAAGGAGTAAGCGGTTGAAGATGGATGAATGGATGGACTTCTGCGCACAGCTAAAAGAAGACAGGGCCGAGTAAATCGAGGTCGTGAAACCGTCAAGAACTACCCTTGAGCTGATTTCCCCCAGATATAATCCTCACTCACATGGGTTGCCAATTCCAAAACCAGCACGAACTCTTTCCCCATTTTTCCATCTCCAAGAAACCTTACAATCCCGGAATGCATCATTAACGGCAGTTTGTACACATCTTTCTCTTTGGCGAACTCTTTATGTAGTGCTGTAGGGAACACTTTCAAGGCCACCGACGATCCCCGGAACGTTCCCTTCCATACGCTCGCGAAATGGCCACAAGAAACTACCTACAAAATAAACAAACAGATCGAAGGCGAATCACGCCGAAGCGCTCAAAACTGCTGGTTTAATAATGCTGATTTAACGATCTTATGATTCAGCGGAATCTTTACCTTTTGCATCTCCAGGTGTTTTCCCAGGTCAATATTAGCTACCTCGGAGATGTCATGTGTGTTTGGAGGTGTTGCAGACCCTTTATATAGGGAAGAAATAGAACTTATTTTCCAAACACAATCACATGTACGACTCCGCAAGTTGCGTTGCAAATTTTGAAAAAAAATCAAGCATTTTTGGTCGTAACGATCACAAAAATAAACTATAAGTACATACAGAACACCATATAAGGACATTTCATTGCAATTACTAACATGGCATTTACAGCACAGAGTTATGATGTCATTGTTGTGTTTTGAAACATTTTAATGAATTGTAATCTTACTGCAGTGTCGGCGAAGATTTTTCCACTTCAGCGCCGTTATGAGGGAAAATAACAGAATCAGAACTCCAGCAAAAGGAATAATGACGACGTTGGCATTCAGGAGATCTATACAGACCGAGACAGTGTAGAATTTTCTCTTCATTTTCACAGTGATAGAGCGATAGTGAAAGAAGATTTGAAGCTTATCAAAGAGTATCCATTAACGTACTGAAAAAACGTGTAGCTGGACTTTTGAATACACAAGAAAAAAATAAATAAATGTACACGGTTGTGCTAAGAGGTCCGGTACATGGTCTCCGGATTGGCAACAAAACGACAGGAAGTTCTATTATTACATTTCCCAAACAGCATAAAGGTATATATGAAAATAAAATACCTGTAGTACCTGAGGAATACTGAGGGTGCTTGTATTCGGTTTGCTTGGCTTGCTGGTTCCAGGTGATGTTCGCGTTGCAGAAATCTGAGCCGCACACACACCCGATGGTGTTCGGGTAATGTATCGATGCATTGCATGACAAGTTCGGGCAGTCGGACCGGATTATACTACAACCTTAACAGGGAGAAAGGAAGAAGGAAAGATCAATCAAGCATTAGAGAAGATAAATCAGCACTCATGATTCCAACAGGAAGACAGTCTATCAATAGCCAAGCCAGGTTGGGCGACTGTGGCTCAGTCGGTAGAGCGGGTTGTCCACTAATCCACTAATCGTAGGGTTGGTGGTTGGAATCCCGGCCCGGGTGATCCCATGCCGAAGTGTCCTTGGGCAAGACACTGAACCCTAAGTTGCCCCCGATGGCAAGCTAGCACCTTGCATGCAGCTCTGCTACCATTGGTGTGTGAGTGTGTCTCATTTGTAAGTCGCTTTGGATAAAAGCGTCTGCTAAATGAATAAACGTTAATGTAAGTCTTTTAACCTGGGACAGTGCATATAAAGAGCCAGTAAACTCCAGGACACCTGGACCTCGAATTTGGAATTTGACACCCAAAAACTTGATCACGTCCATAAAGATGAAGACATGTCTGTGTTGGTACCCGTTACGGATGTATACGGAACAGAAAAAACGTCCATTTCTACTTCACAGTTTTGATGTGAAACATCTCACGTTTGTATACGTCAACCTGAGTGAAAGGCATTATTGTTACCTAAAAGGACAGGCGTTGGTTTTCCGCTGTCCAGCCGGAAGTAACCCATGCAGCAGTTAGTTCTGGCACAGTGTTGACTGAGTCCACTTATGTTCCCTATTCTCTGGGTCCATTCAGTGTTTTCTGGACTAGCCAAGAACACACATCTCCTCTCTGTAGCGACTGCTGGTGGAGGGACGCATGTCGACAACCAAGCTGTGGATGCTATAAAAAAAAAAGCCATTGATCATCGATTACCTGGCATTCTATTCATACGCTACCGAATAATAAGAGCGGCAGCCATATTGTTAAACGAAACCACAATTTATCTGATCAATGTCCTAACAACTAGGACGATTCTTGCAGCAATATACTGGTAATATAGTAGACTACGATTAGATGTTCATCCTAGTGCTGGCCTTCATATCGTGTCCTTCATATATAATCATATCATTCGTTTACTTTTTCATTTTTAATTTGCTTTAATCTGATATCACATTTAACTTCAAAGAAGAAGAAAAAAAAAAACAGATACGCATTTCCTGTTTCAAACCTGGCAACCTTGTGATTTGAATAATCTGAATGGCAAGCCCAGAAAAACAACTCGAGCAAGTGCGGAACCCGACTCTGAGTACACCGAACGTTTCCATGCATATTGATGTACTGTAACTTTTGGACTGTAAGTCTAAAGGCTATGTAACGTGTCAAGAGGTGCTTCATTTAATTTAAGGCAAATTATTCAGCAATAAAAGGTTCCAGGTAGAACAAAAAAACGGGGTTTCAGCCTGATTGCACATGAGAACCCTTTTAAGGTCACACAAAGAACCTTGTACTCTCAGGTTCTTTAGATAATCTTCTACTTTAAAGAACCTAGAAATGGTTCTTCATTGCAGTGCTACAAGGAACCGTGTTAGAATAAGTTCTCTAAGAAAAAAAAAACGTTAGTTAGTGCTTTAAGGAACCAGAGTAAGGTTCTTACGAGTGTTGCCAGGAGAACCTTTTTCAGTCCTACAAAGAACCTTATAGGGTTCACGTTAATCTGTTAAGGGATGATACCTGAAGAACAAATACACTGCCCTGAAGAACCTATAATGAACCGTAAAGAGCTTCTTTAATCTCCAAAGAACCATTCAAGAACCCTATACAACGAGACATGGTTTGAAGAACCATTGAAGAACTTTTATTTTAAAGAGTGAGGTTAATAATTTGCATTCAGCTGAGAAAGAAGAGGTTGGAAACGCCTGCACTTATCTATAGGTCTTCAACACCGTATGCCAGTACATTGTTAGAAATTCAGAGTATTCGGGGGATTGGATCGTTCACAATACGGTCATTATAAGAAAGTATTGAATGTTCAGCGTGTAACCTTCATGAAGGAACAGGTGAACGTTACAGTGTTTCTAGTGTCTCTTCAAAAAAAATACATTTTTACACAGTTCTCTGCTACGGACATTCAAAACATTACAGTTCTCTCATGCTAAAGTACACCAATGTGCGTTTATTTTTAACAAAACCAGAACAAAAAGCATAAGCAGTTCTAGTCTTCCAAGCGTAGTTTACAGTACAGACTTCTCTGAAGTTCCTGTTCTTTCTAAACAATAATGGGTTATCTTTTTAAACAATAATGGGTTCGTTTCTTGGATATATACATCTATAGATCTATAAAAACGTGTATTTGAACTTACCTATTAAAACAATGCCCATCGATAATCGCATTCTTCATGTGAGCTACAGACGAATCATTTACACAGATGCTTTGAACCACAGAAGAGACGACCTTGAAGGCACTCCCACATGGGATGAGTTCCAACAACACGACACACATTCCAGCCAATGTTAGCGCCAACTCGGTGTACGATTTATTGAAAACGCCCATTTCCACCGTCCGGGTAATAATGAAGAAGTTCCAGTCGACTGGAAATGTTCTGAATCGACCTGGACTTGGACGTGTGTGTATATCGAGTCAACACACTGTGAAGAGGACGGGTCGAGTGGATAAAACATCCGCAAGGATCACAGATGGAGAAGTGCAGAAGTTAGTCGTGTCTTGGGGTCAGAACGTCTCCAAAACTACAATCTGAAGTCTCCTACAAGGTGTTTGGAAGGGTTTCAAGGAATAATCCTCTACACTCATCCAAAAACAAACTCGGGCGTGTTCAGTGTGCCGACACTACTGGACCTTCACAAGGGATCGGGTTCTATGGTCAGATGGAACCAGAATAAAGCTTTTTGGTAATAAACACTAGAGGAGGTTTTGGAGAATACAAAGAGGTAGACATATGGAAAAGTCCCTCATGTCCACGGTTAAATATGAAGGCGGAGCTTTAATGTTCTGGGGATGTTTTTTGTGCCAGAGGACCTGGACATTGTGTTAGGACACATGGCATCATGGACTATCAGATATCTACAGATATTAAATGAACACCTGACTGTCTCTGACAGAAAGCTTCAAATGAGCCGTGGTTGGATCTTCCAGCAGGACAATGATCCAAATCATCATCAAAATCAACACAGAAATGGTTTACTGACCACAAAATCAAGCTCCTGCCCTGACCGTTCCAGTCCCCTGACCTGAACCCCATAGAGAACCTGTGTGGAGAACTGAAGAGGAGACTCCACCAGTGTGGACCTCGACATGTGAAGGATCTTCAGAGATTCATGTCTTTTTTTTACTTCAGATGATAATATTCCAGAGGTCAATATAATTTTTATAAAAGGAATTAATTTTTTTAATCCATCGTTTCCTGGATTTTTTCCCCTTTGTTGTATAGTATGCAGTGAATGGATTGACCAGAAAAACCCCCAAAAAAGGTCTCAAATCAAAGCTTTAAATTCACATTCAAGATATTTTAATATTTGTTAAGGCATTCTGTTTGTAAAACGTCCCACAGACATCCTGTATTTCAGTGCACTTTACAAATCACTCACTCTTACACACACACACACACACACACACACAACAGTACTTCACCAGTGAGTTACCCACATCAGTGCTACGCCAAACTGGATTTGTTTTTAAAGGCAACCTTGTAAGAAATGTCAAAGAGTCTCAGAGCAAGAAAATCCTCCCGTCGTTGCTCTATACCGGAAACGAAGACTAGGCTGTGTCGTGTTGTTACTCTGCCTGTACGGCGAAGTTATCAAACTGCGCCAGTTCGAATGCACTCGTGCCGATAGCCGCCCATCCGTGTTTAGGTGTCAAAACGATTGCGTCCTTCCACAGCACGTAGCCGTTCAGTTCTCCGGACGCATAATAACCCTGCAAATATACACAGGCTCACACACATACTCCATTTTAGGATTTTAATGAATAAACAAAACAAAAATCAACAGACCTGGACGTTCAGAGTCAGAGTGTACCAAACGTGAGCTCTGGTTCCGGACAGCCCCTCGGCCAGGACGCTTTCTCCACCTTTCAGATCGAAAGAGCATATACGTTTGTTGGAATTGTATAGACAATTGTTTCAGATCGGAACCTGGGCGACTTTGGCTAAGCATATCCATTTACATTTATTCATTTAGCGGACGCTTTTATCCAAAGCGACTTACAAATGAGACACACTCACACACCAATGGTAGCAGAGCTGCATGCAAGGTGCTAGCTTGCCATCGGGGGCAACTTAGGGTTCAGTGTCTTGCCCAAGGACACTTCGGCATGGGATCACCCGGGCCGGGATTCGAACCACCAACCCAACGATTAGTGGATTAGTGGACAACCCGCTCTACCGACTGAGCCACAGCCGCCCAAATGCATATCCAAATGCATTCGTGTTCTAAAACGTAATGAAAAGCCATTTATAAAGAAACACATGTGATCAAAGTAAAATGCTTTCCCCACCCCTCCCCCCTCGGCTCACTCAGGTCATTGGTGACTTTGTATGTTCCATCAGCGAACACCCAGAAGAAGATTCCCCGTGTGCTCCGGACCGATCCTCCTCCTTTATCCACTTTCGCTGCCATGAACACACCTCCGGTGTGCTCATTCTCCATGTAGACGTCACATGAGATGTTCATATTCTGCCTGCAAAAAAGAAAGTTCTTCCTAATATCGGGGGGGGTGATTCCGAGTATTCGAGCGAAAGATTTTAACCTCCTGACCGAACAAGCGAGAGCTAAATTGCTACGAAGAATAAAACCATCCCAATACACACCAGCTATAATCTCCGATGACGCTGATGGTTTGATCTGCATCTGCCGCCCACGTGATTGGCCGCTCAGTGAGCGCCTGACGCAGCGTGTAACCATGAGTGCCGGTGTCCGTCAGGTTCGTGAAGTATTCGAACACTCCGGTCTGATCAGCAAAGTACGGCGCCTCGGAGAACTCCGGCTTTCCTTTTAGAAAGACGATAGGACTATTGAAATAAGCAACCCTGAAAATGTTTCCATAGCAACAGCTCTTTCACAGGGACTTGGACGGTGACCGCAGCACGTAATAATAAACAGATTTTAAAAAATATTTGTTATTCAACAAAGAAAACTGTTGATATGGTGAATCTTTTTTTTTTTTGGAAGATTTGGATGCTATGTAACATTTTTTTGGAAGGAGTCTCCAGTATCAGTGCTGTATAATATAGGAAAAGCTAGAACACTGACATAGTGGCCCTGTGATGGACTGGCACCCTGTCCAGGGTGTACCCCGCCTTGTGCCTGATGCCTCCTGGGATAGGCTCCAGGTTCCCCGTGACCCTGAAGAGGAGTAAGTGGTTGAAGATGGATGGATGGATGGATGGATGGATGGACTGTCATAGTGATGATAGGAACCAGCTTTTTGGTGGACTTGCTGGCAAATTGCTGTGATAACGCCGATAAACCCAAGCCCAGTTGCTGAGACGTGCTTCTATGATACAGAGATTTGTATGCAAAGCTATAACCGAACAGGAGAAAGACACGACCACGTACTGACATTGAAGTCGTCTGAATATTTTTTAGGGAAGGCAGCGGAGGGAGGAGGCTCTGGATAACTCCCTTTACATCCTGTGGTAATGGTGGTTAACGTGTAAACTTCATCAACATCAAGGTCCAAGCTGAAGGTCCCATTAGATACCTGTGATGGTCAGATTTCAAAACAGCACGTTATATCTACAAAGCTTATTGAACTGATAAGTAAATGAAGCATTTCTGTAGGTTTGGTCATATTCAAGTGCAAGACTTGTTTAGTGTCTGGGCTCGTTAGCTTTTACTGTATAGATCTGCACTGGATCTCCACGGCCGTCGCTAACAAGTAGCAAAAGTCTCTCTCGTTCATAAATATATCATACATCACATCTCTTTAAGGAGCATCTAAGCTTAAATAATAACTTGAACCACATCATCATCATCATCATCATCATCTCTATGACACTTTGCGACAATTTCAAATTTTTGGAGACGAGGCCGAGGTGAAGCGACACGAAATTGTACCAAGAAGATTATCCAAGATGGCCGCCTCTACAGCGTTAACAGAGTCCGGCTACATTATGAAGTTTTGCTCTTGTTTAAAGATAACACCACCGTATCCTACACCACATCACAAAGCTTTTGAATGAGACAGACTTCCCGTATTTCTTAGATAAAGTCAGTTCCAAAATTATTGGCACCTGTGGTAAAGATGCAGCGGGGGACAGTTATAAGGAAGGAGGTATGATATCGACAGTAGATATCATTTCATCATGTTTAGGAATGACTAACGGGAATTTGGCTGAAACAGGGTCAGTGAATAGAACAAATAAATTGTACATTTAATAATTTGTATAGCGCTTTTTACAATGGTACATTGTCTCAAAGCAGCTTTACAGAAATATCATTTTTACAATTACATTTACAAGCGATTTACTAAATGAGACACACTCACACACCAATGGTAGCAGAGCTGCATGCAAGGTGCTAGCTTGCCATCGGGGGCAACTTAGGGTTCAGTGTCTTGCCCAAGGACACTTCGGCATGGGATCACCCGGGCCGGGATTCGAACCACCAACCCTACGATTAGTGGATTAGTGGACAACCCGCTCTACCGACTGAGCCACAGCCGCTCTAACTATAACATTTCAGTTATAGTTTGCTGATAAGTATTTCTACGGCTGCTAGGAAGTGTGACATGCCTTGTTAAAAAATAAATAAATTACATAAAGGTTAAGGGTGCCAATAATTCTGGAGCTGACTGTATATTAGTCTCATAGCTCCAGTGCAGAAGTAAAGAACAAGAAGAAAGGACACAAGAAAGCAGACGTCAGCTGCTCGACTATATTCATGGGAAAACTGGACGAGATTTTCGCCACCAAACCCTCCCTTTCAAACTCTTCATTACTGGTGTTTACTTAATAACGAACATTTATATCATTTACCTTTACACGATCGAGTTTTTGAAAGAAGACCGGCATTTTCGTCTCGAAATCGAACTTCGAATGCCACACTTGCAGTTCACTGACCGAGGCCTGCACGCAGAACAGAATCCTCGGGTTAAAACCAGAACGCCAATGATTGACGTCACGCGTTTGATCATACGTACGAATGTTCCCTTTAAAGAGAAGGTCGCTTTCTGCGGCGTGACGGTATAGTGAGGCAGCGGAGGCCGTATGCACACGGAGTGATCGTGAGTCTGGAGAATAAACATAACATAAATGAATAAATAAATAAATAAATAAATAACGCACTCCCAACAAGTTATGGTCAATCCCAAAACCTCCTGAAAAGAAAATCTTACCATGGTCTCGATGACGATAGTCAGGTTTCCGTTCTGATCCGTCAAAGCTACGTAAGTCCCACCGTGTGTCAGGTGGCCTACAGTCTGCAGATATTTCCATCCGGGCTGAGTAAACTGTGTAGTGTGGGCTACAAGATAACATTTCCGCGATCAGTGGAATAGTTTTTTTTTTTTTTAAAGCGACAAAGACGTGCGCTTTCATTTGTCATTTTCTCTTAAATAAAAGTGTATATACTAAAACACCTGTTATCCAAATAGGGGACTCCACGACATAATTTCCACTCCATGGCTCCTGAGCAGTCATCAGACCATCTCTCCCGAATGGAAGATCCTGATAGTAACTGGCCACTAGGTTCCAGGAAATGGTGCTAACAAGACACAAACAGAATCGGTATTTATTTTTTTTTTTAAATCAACCCCAACCCATAAACATTCTATTGCATACTCACTCATATTACATGCTAGAGCTGTACTAAAGTGAACCTGAAGCATTTTGAGCAAAGAAAAGAACCCTGTCTGGGTGAAGAACAGTCCACTAGAGGGCACTGGTTACAAGGAAAGGGTCAATACAATTGTTTGGCTTTGCTACCAGGATACGAGAATAAGATCTAAGAGCGCAGCCGTACGCAGACATCCTGCCGTTGACGTAGTTCCGGTTGAGGATTCGCGCCCAGCAGCCCCCTCCTACATCATCGTTGAAGGTGCTGTAGTCCTCAGAGGACCACAGCTGCTTCTCCAGGACCAAGGCGGCAGGTACCGTGACTGTTCCAGGATAGTGAGCACTGCACAGAAGGCATGTTTTAGAGTCCATATAGTGTACGAGTCAATATATGGACATTCATGTGATTTTGTTAGGTAGTTAAATAACATCATTCACTTTAGAAACCTTCGGAGTTCTTATATGGCTCAAAAGACACACCGTCCTCATATAAAATGGCTGAGACATGGAGACATGG
This sequence comes from Noturus placidus, assembly GCA_022414735.1. Taxonomy (NCBI): domain Eukaryota; kingdom Metazoa; phylum Chordata; class Actinopteri; order Siluriformes; family Ictaluridae; genus Noturus; species Noturus placidus. Next base: position 5,209 of record JAFFST010046176.1, on the reverse strand, counting down.
ATCAGGCCATTATTTCCTGGCACATTTGACTTTTCTCACCGCTTTAAGATTTTAGGGTCAAATTCTCAACTAACACAGTTGTGTCGTCTGACCATCCCAAACCACTGGTTCCGGAACCGCTAAATAAACATCTCCTTAACGTAAAGCTCAACCTTATCGACGATCTGGTTTTCTTTCAACATTCAAAAAGAAACCATTCGTCCACCACGTCTATTGACGTTTCCATGTGTTCGGAGCGCGTGTATTATACCCAAGCACATCCACAGCGCTCCTGAGTTCAGGATCCAGCAGGACGGAAAGAGTTATTGGCTCCCACATGTTGTCATTGGCGATGATTTTGACTCGCTCCAAACCGCTCTTATCCAGTGTGTAGCGCAGGATCTAGTCATGCAACAGCAAAGGAGAGGAAAGGAAAAGCATTTCGCACCATAACTGACGAAAGCTAAAGAGGACTTTTATCATGACAAGGTACCGGGTGCTGACGATCCACACAAACGCTGCTGCGGCAGTAGATACGTGACCGGAATTACAGCGAGCTGCTTACCTTTATATATTTGCTGTTAAAAGACCTTTCATTCCATATCTGGGTTAAAAAAAAGAAAGAAAAGTTAAATAATAAAATGCTATAGCAATAACACTAATATTAATAATAAGCAGAAGGATGTTACATAGACTATAGATTAATATACTCAGGTTTCTTCGTGGTAGCTCATTGTTAACAATGTGAAATGCTTGCTGAAATCTGATTGGCTTATAGCGGCCATGTTTTTTTTAAGTAACCCAGTCATCATCATTAATACAGTTACAGATAATTACAATAATGCAGTGTACTAAACGTCAGCTTTTCTAATTGTTTAATAATAATAATAATAATAATAATAATAATAATAATAATAGTTACCCCAACATAATCAATGTCCAGGTCATGGTACTGCTTCGCTCCAATAATCCAGGACACGACATATGATGCTGTAATATCAGGAAAGTGATAGGGCCAGTTTTCCCCATGGCCCACCCATCCAGGAAACGCCCACGGCAGGCCTACATCACACCAATACCCAGACATATTTAAGTATTTCAAACATCACGCATAGACAGTTTAGATTATTTACACAGACATGTATCAGTAATCAGATGTACACTATAACAAGCAGCCCCTCTGTTTTTACGGTCCAAAATGACCACAGTCCCGCCCACTTGTTTTCTATAGACTCACATTAGAATGCACGGGTTAAAGTTTAGCTAGATAATGTTGACGCAAAGTAGTTTTTTTTTTTTTTTTTTTAAATACCCTTGCTGTAGAACAAAAAGTCGTTGGGGTAGAATCGGACCTCATCCAGCTCCTCCTACATGACCGGAGCTGGGCGGAGTCGAACCAAAACATCTAACGGGCGGCTGTGTCTCAGTGGGTAGAGCGGGTTGTCCACTAATCCACTAATCGTAGGGTTGGTGGTTCGAATCCCGACCCGGGTGATCCCATGCCGAAGTGTCCTTGGGCAAGACACTGAACCCTAAGTTGCCACCTCTGCTACCATTGGTGTGTGAGTGTGCTCGCATTTGTAAGTTGCTTTGGATAAAAGCGTCTGCTAAATGAATAAATATAAATGTAACGGGTTTAGTGTGTTTCAGGCAGGCTGCTCAATGTGTTGTTTTGCGTTCTACAGAATTGTGTAGGCTTATAGGAGCACTCGGATCAGATTCAGCTCCACCCCCTGGACGTCTTTAATTTGTTTATTCCTGATCAGTTTTTTTTTCACATCCCATGTCCAACAGGTGAGTTAGCACTGCCTTAACTGAAGGTGTCTCCATCATCATTATCTGCGCAGCAAGTGGTCAAAAAATGTACAGTGAAACCATAAATATTGGCACCCCCGACTAAAACAGATCGACTGACTCATCAAGGACGAACTTCTCAAAAGCGGAACGTATTTCCTGTTTTACAACATTGTGATAAGATCATAAACTGGTATATAAAACATTCCTGTAATTTCTGATCGCAGTGATCAAAGCATTAAAGTGTAATCCACCTATCAGGGTGATGTTAGGATTCCTCTTCTTCGCCTCTCTCATCAGCCACCACTCGTATCCCCTGAAATAATTCTCATCGTTCGGATAGTGCATGTGGGACGGCTCGGTCCCGTCTGGAGGGAAAACAATACGACGTCGCGTGGCGATGTAATGCCTTTCCTGCGGCTCATCTCCAAATCATTTGACCAAACAAACACGTCTGGAAACTTACCTGTGGTCTGCGCATCACCTCCAATTTCAACTTTTAGGATTTGTAAAGAAGCTCCAAAGTTGGGCTAAAAAAAACAACACAAGGAGAACGTTACTGATATTTTCTTTTTGTTTCGAATGACTCACATATTACACACAGGTCAGAGCATTTACCTTGAAAAGGTAATCCAGAATTTGACTCCTGTACGGTTCTGCGTAGTTAACGAGTAGGCGAGACGTTGCCTGCGAACAAGTTAATCACAGTGAACTGTTATATATTATTATAAGTATTTCGATACTAATAAAAAAAAAAAAAAAGTATATAACATCTTCACGGAAAACTCCACCCTAAATCATCAGAGTCCTCCATGGTGAGTTGACATTTAAATCGAGTGAACGTTCATCAACATTTTGAAATGCAGCAGCACTTTTTCCTCTCTCACCTCCTCGTCCTCCTCATGTGTACACAGATCAGCTTCCAAAGCTTCAACGATCACGCTTATCAACACCAACCCTCAAAGTCTGCTCTAAATAGACCTAACGGGCGGCTGTGTCTCAGTCGGTAGAGCGGGTTGTCCACTAATCCACTAATCGTAGGGTTGGTGGT
>JAFFST010046175.1:19091-34603 GCA_022414735.1 Noturus placidus | reverse complement strand
ACAAGCAACTTACTAATGAGAGCACATTCATACACCAATGGTAGCAGAGCTGCATGCAAGGTGCTAGCTTGCCATTGGGGGCAACTTAGGGTTCAGTTTCTTGCCCAAGGACACTTCGGCATGGGATCACCCGGGCCGGGATTCGAACCACCAACCCCACGTTAGTGGATTAGTGGACAACCCGCTCTACCGACTGAGCCACAGCCGCCCTAAGAGAAGAAATGCAGGCTTTAGAAGCTTTGGGCTCAGACAGGTACTGCGTTGCCATTGAATTCGTCTGCTGGAGCAGTGAGGCTGAGGTTCTGGATTCGGCGGTAGATGAAGTAAAACGCCTGAATCTGCGGGCGACTGTGCAGCTCTGCTTTGATCTTCTGTGGGTGTATGTCTGGGGCCAGCTGCTGCGTGCTCTTCTCAGTCAGCAGGAACAGGGCATGGTTGTCAGGGTCATGCACCTTGAACTTTAGAGCACATAACTGACACACCTCCTCTGTGGTGGCGTATGGTCGCACCTGCAGAGTTTTAGCTGTACAACCGCTGTCTGGTTCCTGGAGTGCCACTCTTAGGTAATTCTGAAAGTCGTCCACGGATGGTGTACTGCGCTGAGCTGTGCGTCTGCGGTGCCACTGGTGGAGTGTGTTATGGGTTTCTGAGCTCAGCACCCGTGCAGCCTGCTCTTCCTGGAAGTTTTTAATGAGAGACATGGCTCCATATGCACTTGTCAAGTAATATCCACCTTCTCCATGTAGCAGAGAGGGATCCAGTACCTCCATCATGTACTGAATCTCTCTGTCCAGCTCAGGCATGTCACATTGAGCCAACACATATGTCAGCATGGGTAAGAAGTCATCCGCCCCGTACATTCTCCCTGAATTGCCTTCCATGATAGTATAAATGAGCTTGCAGACATGGAGCAGTAGTGACACTTTTTTCTCAGGTGAGTACATCTTGCTCATATTGTGGAACTTTTGACGAATTTTCTCTATGGCCACAGGGTCTGGTGGCATGGCTCCTTCTACACCCATCTCTTGTGGCTGTTTGGTTTTGGCCAATGCCAGGTTCTCCTTCAGCTGCTGCCAGTCTCCGCTGCCGAATAATTTTGCACGCCCAGGGGCCGAATAATTTTGCACGCCCAATTTTTCAGTTTTTTATTTGTTGAAAAAGTTTGAAATATCCAATAAATTTGGTTCCACTTCATGATTGTGTCCCACCTGTTGTTGATTCTTCACAAAAAAATTACAGTTTTATATCTTTATGTTTGAGGCCTGAAACGTGGCAAAAGGTCGAACAGTTCAAGGGGGCCGAATACTTTCGCAAGGCACTGTGTATATATATTCTTCTATATAATATTGCTATAAACCCATTACTAATAGTGAAAGATCTATACATGTTTAAAGCATTCTCTGATCACTCTTACAGGTACAACCTCTGTTTCTTTTGTGTTTAACGGACCTGCTGTTGGCTGTGAGCTGGTTGAGTGGTGCTCTCCTCTTCAGCAGCTCCTGTGACTCCCATGCTACCTGTTACAATCTCCACACTGTGGAGCAGGTAAATAGAAATGACCACCATTTTATTATCACCACCAGCAGCAAGCTGCACTTTTGCTACATACTGTATGATAGTGTTTCTAAATATGATTACACTGCATCAGACTAGACTGAATTTTTTACTTAATGTCTTATGACACACTATTACTTGTAATTTGTTAAAGCAATATGCATGTAGATGTTTATATTTTGCTATTTTCCTGCTGTTTATATAAAGAATATCTTGGAACTGAGTTGTATTTTGTGTCTCAGAAAGGCAGTGCCTTCAGACCTTAAATACTGGCTGAAATAATGCCTGTCTGATCATATGGCTTGAATTAAGGAACACATTAAGCACAGACACAGTGAGTCATGACAGTTGGATTCTTGGATTTTTAGTTGTCAGGGTCTATGTAGATGTTTTAGGGAGTATTTATATAAAATGGAACAGAGCATTCATTACCATATTCGTTATTTATACATAATAACATAATTATACCTAAGAAAAAGGCTTATTTGAGATGAGTTTGTCCATTATTTAAAACCTGGGTTACACCGCAGTCTTGTTACCATTATTTACAAAAGCGGTTCTCGCTTACTAGGAGCTGTCACATCAAGAAACTGTAGTGATTGACATTGCTCAGCCACTTTCTGTGCAGTGTGCAGCCTTGTAACATGCTAGTTCAATAAAGAGTCAGAGTGGAGATAGAGGACTGAGTTGAAGAACAGATTTAATTTGACATTAATCTGAATGGTTCCCCTAACAGATTTTGAAGAAATCTTACCAAATAGCAATTCATGTGATGTATTGGTTTCTTCTGAACAGTATTCCGTATTACTTTCATTGGTTAGATGGTCCCTTGCAATTTATCATCATGAGCCTATATAGTCAATTGTCAGGGAATTCAGTGTTGGATGCCAGTGCTTTACAAATGAAACAAATAATACAATAACTAGGAGTTTAAAAATAAACTATGAAAATGAGGTGAGCAACACACACACACACACACACTACAAACTCTAGACAAAGAAACGTAGCAAAAACCTGAACTTAAATACAGTGCTCATTAGGTGCAATCAGGAACAGGTGTGTGAGATCAGTGGGGTCATGTGATGTGTAGGGGCTGATGGATAACGTAGTCCGGTACTGATTTGGTGTTAAAATGACACCTATAGGAAACGTTAGAATTTAAAATAAAGGTACGTGTGAATTGATAGGGCTGTGAGAGCCCTTTGTTGTGTTCATATTAAGCCTACAGAGGGGCAAAAGTTCTGAAATGTGTGGGTGGTCTGCTGTAGCTGTGGCAACATATGCGTGCTACAGTAAACAACTGACATAAACAACTGGTGAGGACTACTACCAGCCCCACCCACTGTTCAATTTCTGGGCTCACCACTGCATGGGACCTGTGCTGAAGTCCCTTAAGGCCTGTCCTTACCAGCATGTACATGATGCTTGTACCTTGTCTTGTAATGGATATCTCTGAAAGCTGCCTTCTTGCTAGAAATCACTCCAACCAAAACAGTTGGGGAATTACATCCTCTGGCAATAAGAGTGTCTTGCATGTGTTGATGGCCAGATGACTCTGGAATGACGATGTGGCTGAATCTTGGATTTCTACCCAGGGTGAGCCTGTAGAACTTTCTTTGTTGTTCTGGGTCCTAAGCCGTGTGGTGTTATTAGGACCGGATGAAAGCTCCAGTGGAGTGAGTGCAACGGTCATCTCTGAGCACGTGTGGTTCTGTGAGTCCCACATAACTGCAATGGTTTCTTGTCATTTGTGCCCTTGGAGGCACTTGCTATAAAACCATTGTTCATAGTAACCATATGTAACCACAATTACATAACTAGTGGTTTGCTATAGAAAAGGAAGTAGATATAAAGATAAGTAGTGCATATGAGAGACATAAATTTATTTAGTAAATTGTAATCCACGATGCCCTCAAATGTTTAGCTACCCATGTAAAGTAATTATTCACTAGGGTCCTGTGTATAAGTGCACAAATATTTTGGCAGCTGAACCAAAGATTGTTCCTGACAATGTTGACACAGGCAACTGTTACATTAACAGTGCCAGGTCAAACTTTTTCCTTGCAGCATGGAGATGTGGACTGCCACTCTTTGATTTGAGATAGGACGTTTAACAGGCAGATTACATACAATAGCCAGTTGACTTATTTTATGAATCATGTGTTGTAAATGTTTCACACAATGTAAGAGGCAGTCATTGTTTAATTTTTTCTTATCAACACACTGCATGTATGGAAGGTAAAGTTGCATAATATTGCAAACTCTGGGGAATGCCTGTGATTTCCACCTTTTAAAGTTCCTCCTTTGCCTGGAATGTGATCCAGCCTTGTAAACGATTGTACTTTTCAGCCAGGAAAAGCGTACATTGTATATAAAGTTACATTTTGCTATAAAGTGTTAGTTTTAGTGTTAGTAATAGTTTCCCACTATGTATGGAGGGATACCTATATTTGGGACACCCTGTAGTATTATTATAATTATATGATATATGATTTTTTTTTTTCTTCCTCTCACCACCATTGTGACTTTCCCTTTCTTAACCAGACTCTCTTCATGGCTTCCTTTTTCTATACACTTCACTATGTGTGGGTGCTCTACACTGGTTTGAAGGAGAAGTATAATTGCAGACAGAATGGTTTCCCAGCTCAGGTAATAAATCTAGTCATAATCATAAACTCTGATGGCCATGAATTTCAAAATTAAAACTTAGGACTGTCCCATGGGTAATACATCTTCAATGACACATTCATTTCAGCCTTCAACCCAGGCGAAACCGTGCAGTCAGCTGGCAGCAGTAATGTCCTGGTATGTAGAGCATGATTCCAGAGTCGCTATACGGCTCTATTATGTCCCCTAAATATTAAGTCCTCTAAATATTAAACAACTATTTTTAATCATCCAGGATTTTCACACAACTTGGGCCATGTATTTAATATGCTCCTATTTATACTGACTGTACACTATATTACGTTCATAGGTTGTAATTTTATATTCTTTCTCATTCCAGTGTTTTGCCACTGTTGCTCACAGTGCCAGTGTTCATAACAGGAAACGCGTCACACTGTTATGTAAACTTTACCCAGCCCTACAGGTATGTCAAACTATTGTATTCCTCTGGAAAACCCCAACAAAGTTTTTTTTTTTTTTTTTTGGACAATGACATTCCAAGTCATTTTCTACTTAGCATCCAGCCTAAAAAGCAGAAGGAACTGATATAAGTTTGGCTAGTGGAACTGTGTATGAAATAAAAAAGAATATTAGATCCTCTAGACATAAGCACTCAACCTCAAACATACAAGCTTGAATTTATTTGTGTGGCTTCACTAATATCTCTAGATATTTTTAACAATTTGGACAAATGCCAAGAGATGCTGAGTAGTAAGCAGAATGTCTCAACAAATATTAATTGTATTAAATTGTTGTATAAGCATTGTTGCTTTTTATTGTCAAATGAAGGGTTGGAGTGGTTAAAATGTGTATGAAAGAAATGCTATGAAGAGCAGACTGAAACCCTCACATTACATAAAATGAAAGTCGTGTGTTTGGGGATGATTCTACAAGGCTACAGATGTTTATGCCCAGACTAGTTTGTCTTACATGGATGTCTTTTCTGTTACTTTATTGTGTTTGCAGTTTTGTTTTTTATTAATTTACCTACTGATTTGACTACAGTACAGAACAACATAAGCATGAACCCTTTCGTTTGACTTGTATGATACCAACTAGTACCAAGAGGCTTTGATTATAACATTAGAATTTTAAAGAAATGTATACTGTATGGCCAAATATATGTGGACATCTGACCATCATACCCATATGTGGACACTTCCCACTGTTGCCACAAAGTTGTAAGGATAGAATATCTTTGGCGGCTGTGGCTCAGTCGGTAGAGCGGGTTGTCCACTAATCCACTAATCGTAGGGTTGGTGGTTCGAATCCCGGCCCGGGTGATCCCATGCCGAAGTGTCCTTGGGCAAGACACTGAACCCTAAGTTGCCCCCGATGGCAAGCTAGCACCTTGCATGGCAGCTCTGCTACCATTGGTTTGTGAGTGTGTCTCATTTGTAAGTCGCTTTGGATAAAAGCGTCTGCTAAATGTAAATGTATGCTGTAGCATTAAGATTTCCCTTAACTGGAACTAAGATGCCCAAACTTGTTCTGTCATGGCATTGCCCCTTGTGCACAAAGTGTTGCCCATAAAGACATGGAGTGGTCCAACTTGAGTGACCAGAGCCCTGAACTCAACCCCATTGAACTCTGCCTTAATGCCCATGGTTTTAGAATGGGAACACATGGGTGTGATGCTCAGGTGTCCACACACCTTTGGCCATATAGTGTGTTTCCATAATATAGAATTTTTCATGTTTACTTACAGATGCCTTTTGTTACACACCGGTGCTCTATACCTGACCTCAGAGGAGAGTGAGATACTCATGGCTTGTAAAATCATCAGTGACTACACTATCATTATCTTCTTAATAACCTTCTTCTTTACTCTTACTGGGATTGTGGTAAGCTACTTTCTTTTTTTTTTGAAGATTCATTTACAGCCAGGCTCATAAATTTGAACATTGATATATTTATTGTTATTTGAGCTGCATACCATAATACAATCCCCTCCATTTATATTAGCACCTTTGGAAATATGAGGAAAGAAGCCTGTGGAAAAATTGTGTTTATTGTTGAACCTTTTCATCTTTTGTTTAAAGATCACATGGATATTAAATTTAATTTATCAATTTGTATAGCGCTTTTTACAATGGTACATTGTCTCAAAGCAGCTTTACAGAAATATCATTTTTACAAATTTTTTTATTATTTTTTTTTTTTTACACATTTACAAGCGACTTACTAATGAGAGCACATTCACACACCAATGGGAGCAGAGCTGCATGCAAGGTGCTAGCTTGCCATCGGGGGCAACTTAGGGTTCAGTGTCTTGCCCAAGGACACTTCGGCATGGGATCACCCGGCCTGGATTCAAACCGCCAACCCTACGATTAGTGGATTAGTGGACAACCCGCTCTACCGACTGAGCCACAGCCGCCCAAAAAAGACTTGCAAACACAAAACAGGATTATCAGAAGCAAAACATTGTTTAGTCCGTACTTTGTGCTACCTCCCTTTGCCAAGATAACAGCTCTGAGTCTTGTCCTATAAGACCTGATGAGGTTCAAGAATACATGGCAAGGGATCTGAAACAGTTCCTCCGTATATAATCTCTCCAGATCCTTCAAATTTTCAGTTCACCCCACAAGTTTTCTATTGGTTTCAAGTCAGGGGACTGGGATGGCAATGGCTGGTCATTGATTTTGTGGTCAGTTAAGTATTTTTGTGATTATGATGTATGTTTTGGATCATTGTCCTGATGGAAGATCCAACCATGGCCCATTTGAAGCTTTCTGGCAGAGGTCCTCCGGTTTTCATATATCTGTTGATATTTGATAGAGTCCATGATGCCACATATCCTAGCAAAATGTCCAGATCCTGTGGAAGAAAACATCCCCAAAATAATAAAGAGCCAGCACCATATTTAACTGTGGGCATGAGGTACTTTTCCGTATGGCTACCTCTCTGTGTTCTCACCTCTTTTATTGTGTTTATTGTCAAAAAGCTCGATTTTGCCACAGAGCTCTATTTCCAGTACTGTCTGGCAAACTGAAGATGCTTGAGATTGTTTTTGGATGAGAGTAGAGGCTTTTTTCTTGAAACCCTTCCAAACAACTTGTGGTGATTATAGGTGATTTCGGATTGTAGTTTTTGAGACTTTCTGACCCCAAGACTAAACTAACTTCTGCAGTTCTCCAGCTGTGATCATTGGGAGATTTTTTAAAACCACCCTCCTCACAGTGCATTGACACAATATAGATACACGTCCAGTTCCAGGATGATTCATAACATTTCCAGTTGACGGGGACGTGGTAGCTCAGTGGTTAAGGTGTTGGACTGCTGATCAGAAAGTAATGAGTTCATATCCCAGCACTGCCAAAATTGTGACTTCTGAGCCCTTGAGCAAGGCTCTTAACGCTCAACAGCTTAGTTGTATAAAAAAAAAAGAAATTATATAAATGTAAGTCACTCTGGATAAGGGTGTCGGCCAAATGCTGTAAATGCAAATTATTGCCCTGATTGTGGAAATGTAAATTTACAAAGCTTGCGCTGTTCATATAACCACTTGTGAAGCTCAACAACCTTTTTCTTCACATCACAGCTATATTCCTTGGTCTTACCCATTTTGATGAATGACTAATGGAATTTGTCCTGTGTGTTACCTCATATTTATACCCCTGTGAAAAAGGAAGTTATGGTTGAACAATTTCCTGTTCCTAGTCACCCAGGTGTACTAAAAATTGAAAATATCAATGGGAATATACTTCAAATTTATTTTTCTCATATGAACAGGGCGGCTGTGGATCAGTCGGTAGAGCGGGTTGTCCACTAATCCACTAATCGTAGGGTTGGTGGTTCGAGCCCCAGCCCGGGTGATCCCATGCCGAAGTGTCCTTGGGCATGACACTGAACCCTAAGTTGCCCCCGATGGCAAGCTAGCACCTTGCATGCAGCTCTGCTACCATTGGTGTGTGAGTGTGCATTTGTAAGTCGCTTTGGATAAAAGCGTCTGCTAAATGAATAAATGTAAATGAATTCATAGGGGTGCCAATAATTGTTGCACACATTTAAAAAAAAAGATTTATTTGTTTGATGCAATTGTTTGATATCCACGAGAGCAGAGTATTTTTGTGAATTCTTTGAACAAAAGACCAATTTTTCACAGCATTCTTTGCTCATATTTAAAAAGGGTGCCAATATTAGTGGAAGGCACTGTACATTGGACTTTAAATCAAATAATACTTACCCTTTGAGCATATTTACATCCAAATCAGGTGAACGGTGTCAGAATTACAGCACTTTTCATACATGGTCTCCCGTTTTTGACTTATTACCAAAATCAATTTGCTGCCCAGCTGTTCCATGAACTGGTGTGTTTTCCCTCATTATGACAAGCAAGCATTTGCATTTGGAATCTGTTTCTGTCAATATGAAGTCCAGAGAGCTGAAAAGACATGCACTGAGGATTGAGGGACAGTATTGCGAAGCAGGCAGTGAGAGAAGTATAGTTTAGGATTTCTGAATTGTATGCAAATGAATGAAAGGTTGTGATTGCTGTTGTAATTGATTTAAAAAAACAGTCTCTGTAAAGTACAGTGAGTAGACACAGGATGGAGGTGCGTGATATCAGCGTGATGTTTAACTGGGGCAATCCATAAATCGTAATCAAAGTCAGTCGTATAGGTTACATCACAGACAGGCAGGGTCATTCCAGGAATATCCATAATAGCAGTTGAGAACACAGAAGCAGGTCAAACCTATGCTACATGCTCAGGAGCGTGCTGTGCTCAGAAAGAGAATACTCTTATTGCTTTTCATTTTTCAGATGATGACACCTAGACAACATCAGGCAGCACATACATGCATGTACTCATTAGATAGGATACATTTGTGTGTTGCCTGGCAAATAAAAAGTGTTTCTCTTGTTTTTCATAACCTGCAGCTTGCTGTTAGACTAGTGACTGTCGCTTTGATACATTTACATTTATTCACTTTTATCCAAAGCGACTTACAGATGAGAGCACACTCGCACACCAATGGTAGCAGAGCTGCATGCAAGGTGCTAGCTTGCCATCAGGGGCAACTTAGGGTTCAGTGTCTTGCCCAAGGACACTTCGGCATGGGATCACCCGGGCCGGGATTCGAACCTCCAACCCTACGATTAGTGGATTAGTGGACAACCCGCTCTACCGACTGAGCCACAGCCGCCCTGTAGCTATGTGTGACCCATGTAAACTAGTATGGGCAGCAGCCCTGAATGGACTGTTAACAAACTGGTTAACATTAAACAGGTTTTGTGATATGGAAGGTTTTGACAAAAGCAGAATAGGAGCGTGTAAAGAGTGCACGACTTGTACAATTATTCAGGCCAAATCAGAGCAGCCAGAGGAGAGGGAATCATGCTAGAGGAACATTATTTTCGACCGTGCCATGTGTGCATGCTTCTGGGGTGGTCTTGTTCATTGTTAACTTTGCTACGGAATTAAATAAGAATCTAGGATTATTCTTATCTTCTATTAGGGTGGCGAGATACATTGATCTAGCAGCACTAAGAGCTTTTCTATAGTTTAGTAGCTCTCCTTCTATGTTGTTTGGAATACTACCAATTTAGTTTGACACCATTTATATTCTAATTTCCAAGTGGACTGTTTTAAGGGTGCTAGTTTTTCTCTGATTATTTTCCTTTTAAGTGGAGCTACATTATTTAGAGCAGTGGTCACCAACTCTGTTCCTGGAGATTTACTTTTCTGAAGACTTTAGCTCCAACCATAATTGTGCCCACCTGTGGCCATCTAATCATTTACTTAAGAAGTTGTTGATCAACTAAAACAGGCGTGTTAGATTTTGGTTGGTTTCCTTGCTACTGTCCACTCAGTGGCTCGCTCAGTTGGGATAAATTCACACCTTTAATATCTGTATACCGTGTTGATATTCCTGTAAAGCTGCTTTGAGACAATGCCTATTGCAAAAAGCGCTATACAAATAAAATTGAATTGAATTGAATTGAAACTTGCAGGAAGGTAGATCTCCAGGAACAGGGTTGGTGACCACTGATCCAGAGTGTAGCAGAAGGTTGACTCTATGCATTCAGTTGCCTGATCACGTTCTGTGGGGTCAGATGGAGATGCAATCAAGGTTGATAATTCCGGGAGATTATTGATAAAACTATGTACAGTAGCTGGTGTGAACGCTGATTTGACGCTTTAGCGTGGCAAAGTGCATATGTATGATTAAGTCGCATTTTAAACGAGATTAGGTAATGATCTGTGATAGCTTCAGACTGTGGCAGTGTGACTATATTTTCTATATTTAATACGAAGGTTCCCATAATGAGTGGGTCCTGTTTTGTTCTGATTAACCCCTACGGAATCTAGAATAGAATCAAATCATTTGTTGTTTGTTTGATTCGTGTCATGGCTAATGGCACAAAAGCATAATGCTTTGCAGACTGCATACGGCGTACCACATACTTGCGTAACACGTATTGCACGCTGGCCATAGGTTAGGGCTAAACGATATGGGTTCAGTGTCACTGTCAGTTTTTTAATGACTGAAATGTATGTAAATTTAATCATAGGGATTCTCTTAATATGTACTCTAAAAATGTCACTAATTGAAATTTCACAATGATTTGTCTACAAAATGCCAAACTGCCTACTGAATGTTTAAATCCATCTGAGATTTAAAATTGATCTCACCTCATCATATTTAATCAAACCTTCTTGCTCTAGGTGCTAATGGTAAAAGCTCGCTCCTTGTACAAACGCTGTGTTACTTCTCACGGCTTCTTTGCTGACCGTCAATGGGCCACACTTCGTGTGCTGGAAAAGCGGATGATTCTTTACCCATCTGCATTCTTTTTCTGCTGGGGACCAGGTAAACACAAGTTTAAAGTTTGGAAGCTACTCCCGGCCTTGGAATAAGTCTCCCTTATCATATTAGATCTTTCCCCCTCTAGTACCATGTTCAGGTCTTCTGAAGACCCACTTTTATTCGTTATCTTTTAATTTGGTCTGAGGGTGTAGAATATTCATTTGTCCATCCATTAAATGTTTGTTTTAAATCTGTTTAACTGTACTTGTACAGCACTTTGGTTTCAACGTCTGTGGTTTTTTTTAAATGTCCTTTATAAATAAATAAACTAAACTTAAATGCAAGCTCTTGTATTATTAATTCTATATTTATTTATTACAGTAGGTAAATACTGCTATGCAGTTCCCTACCCATAAATGTTCCTAATCATAAACGCTGTTAAGCAAATGTCTCTGGGCTGCATTTGGTGGATTTTTACTTTATTATTTTTTTGCATTCCAAGCATACAAAGAGGAACTAAAAAAAGTCCCAGTGTTTTTGAGCAACATGTTGATGTCTTCCTCTTTTGGGCAGCAATTTTCCTGGCCACCATGATGTTATTCAAACCAGAGGAAGTGGAAGGAAGGGTGGGAGTTATGTTGTACATTCTACAGGTAAGTCAAAATAAATCTTCTGTACAAGCGATAAAAATGTGATATCTTGTTTATTTTTTATAGCAGCTGTATAATTCTTAGGTTAAAATGAAATATGATTAATTCAGTTTATTCATTACCATATGTAGCACTTTTCACTACTGCTAATGTCATGAAGCAGTTTAACAAAAAGTGAGGTCAAGGGCCGAAGAAGACAGAAAACTCCCTAAGGACCTTTTAATAAAAAGAAATATCCTGTTCCTGCCCATATTTTCAGCGGCATCTGATAAAAATATGCATGCTTAAAGCCTAGTGTGACTGCGGCCTTAATCACAGACTCATAAGTCACAGATTCATCAAAACTGGACAGTTGAAGACTGGAAAAAGACCAAGTGATTTTTTCCCTGCAATCCTTCAACTGTTCAGTCTGTGCCCATGCTAACCTTAGATTCAATTTTCAATTCAATTCAATTTTATTTGTATAGCGCTTTTTACAATAGATATTGTCTCAAAGCAGCTTTACAGAAATATATAAACACGGTAAGGAAGGGAACCCGTCCTCATCTGGGTAACAACAGATATTGTGAAAAAGTTAATTATTGATTTATATGAAGTCTGTTTGGCCTTAGAAGAAGCCGTAGTCCCAGCAGTCTGGAACTGGAGTAGATGAGAGCTCCATCCAGAGGTAGAACATCCGAAACGGATCAGGCAGGACCGGAGAGTAGAGAGGATCAGGGTCTCTAGTATCTCCATAAAATTGTGTGTGGCTCAATAGAAGGAGAGAGGGCGAGAACAGATTATTAGGACTGTGCTTAGCATAACAGAAAGTCTAGACAGGTAAGGTTTGAGTAAACAAATACGTTTTAAGCCGAGACTTAAACACTGAGACTGTGTCTGAGTCCCGAACACTAATTGGAAGACTGTTCCATAACTGTGGAGCTCTATAAGAGAAAGCTCTACTCCCCGATGTAGCCTTCACTATTCGAGGTACCGTCGCATCGCCTGTATCTTTTGATCCAAGTAGGCGTGGCGGATCATAGAAGACCAAAAGGTCGCTTAGATTCTGTGGCGCGAGAGCGTTTAGTGCTTTATAGGTTAATATTAGTATTTTATAATGAATGCGAGATTTCACTGAGAGCCAATGCAGTGTTGATAAAATCAGGGTGATGTGCTCGTATCTTCTGGTTCTAGTTAGGACTCTAGCAGCTGCATTCTGGGACATTCAAGAACATTCTTGTTCTTGGCTGACAGGAGTGGAACCCAATGTGGCCTTCTGCTGTTGTAGCGCATCTACCTAAAGGTCGATGTGTTGTGTATTCTGAGATGTTTTTCTCCTCACCATGGTTGTAAAAATTGATTGCTTATTTGAGTTAATATATCCTTTCTGGCAGCTTGAACCAATCTTGCGATTTTCCTCTGAACTCTCTTATCAACAAGGGGTTTCCACGCACAGAACTGTTGCTCACTCAGTGCTTTTTGTTTTTCACACCATTCTGTGTAATCTCTCTTTCTTAGGCCTTCACCTCTGGCTCTCAGGGTCTGTTGAACTGTCTGGTGTATGGCTGGACCCAGAAGCACTTCCGCACCCTAAGCAGTAGCACTGTGAGAGATGCTGATACCCAAACGCCACTGTTACGCTCCCAGAAGCAAACTTACAACACCCTCTGGTCATCTAGCACACAGCTGCAACATGTCTGAGGGATGCGAAAAGAAAAATACTTCTCATAGTATAGACTACACTGCCTTATGACTTGTCCTGAGGGACTTATAGTTACTTGTGTGACACTTGCAAAAGGAAAAAGGCTGGACATCCATGCGTGAAGTGCATCTCTGAAGAGGTTTTTTTTTTTTTTTACTTGTATGGTCACACATGGGACAGCGTACTTGTTGCCATGGCAACAATGGCAGGTGGCCAGTCAAGACGGTTAAACACGAGGACAAAAACTTTATCTGAGAGTTTTGAAAAGTGTCTCAAAGAAGGAAGAGGTCTAGTATTGGTTTTGTTATGAGTCCTGCTGCTGCACCTGCCACCAGAAAGATAAGCAAGGAAATTCCTCTACAGAGTCACTAGCTATGTTTTATAAACTTTAAATAATTTGTAAACTTTAAATAAGGTTACAGACGGAAAAGGAAGAAGGGACTTATTTTTAACGACCGGTAGGAAAGGACGAAAGTAACCTTTTTTCAAGATACAAATCAAAGGGAACTATACTTTTACAGGAGTCTCATATTAGGCTTAGAAATACCCAAAGGGCCCAACAACAAATGCCACAAAATCCACCAAACCCAAATGAAATTCCTCTACAGTAATTGTTTACTCAAACACATCAGAGTGGACTTCCCCTGCTGCCATGTTCTGAGAAGTTCATGACAAGTACTCCACAACCAGCAGATTTCCATTTTTGTTTTCTTGGGGAAGCAGGTAAAACACAGATATGTCAGAAATCAGGTGTGTCCTTTCATACATAAGATGCACACTTCTATACAGAAATCTGTGTGAATAACACACCGTGCTTTTTAACTGTTTATATTATACATCTCACTTGTGTTATAAACAGTTGCTTTCTCACCAGCCTTTCCTGTATTCTCTCTCTTGAAGTTAATGAGACAAAAACCAGGAAAATGTACAAAGCACTATGATCATTACAAAGTGCTGACACCCAAGACTCCTTACATAAATGTTACATAAACATCCATCCATCCATCCATCCATCTTCAACCGCTTACTCCTTTTCAGGGTCACGGGGAACCTGGAGCCTATCCCAGGAGGCATCGGGCACAAGGCGGGGTACACCCTGGACAGGGTGCCAGTCCATCGCAGGGCACAATCACATACACACTCATACATATCCGGACAAAAAACTTGTCACCACATTAGTGATGAAACATTGAGCATCCACCCTGTGTATGAGCTGTTACTAAAACAGCGTTTTCAAATTAGTACATATCCGTGAATTCAACCACAATGGTGTATATAAGCAAAAAAATATTAAATGTATCACTCATGTGGATATCACTGGCATAAAAACAGACAATCATTTAATGCTAACAGGGCTTTTTCTGTATCACTCAATTTCTCATTGGTATAATCAATAATTAAGGATAACATGCATATTAGCTGCAAATATATTTTTAATTCATATCAATGCATGCATGTTTAGTCGTAGAGCAGGTGATTTGCTGTAATAAGTAAATTAATGCTTATGTACAACAAAAGTGAAGGTCAAGAATAAGTGTCTGCAGTGTGTGTCGAAGGGAAAAACCATAAGTAATTATGAAAAGAGGAAACAGGTTTTGTCCTAGACCTACATGCACATTTTATACTTTGGAATTTGTAAATATTGGGGTTGAATGTAGGACTATGATAACTTGAGAGTGAGGGAGAAAATAATTTTGTCAATATGTTTGCACGGTCATGTTTTATTCACATGTTAGAGCTTGTTCGGTCAACATGTATACACTGTTGATCATTACCGATTATTGTGAACTGTACAAACAAATGGCTTGAAGCAGTGGTAGTTTAGTTCACATTTGTGTAATACAATACAACCCAACCCTGAGGCACTGTAATGTGTGTTTTATACTCTGTTTTATAAAACAAGTATTATAAGTAGTCATCTTAATTATTTAATTTGCCTCTGTTTCATTCACTCAATTTAGTTATGTATTTTTGTATTATTCTGCACTTTTGAGGTTAACAGACACTTAAAAAGGAAGAGATGAGAACCTGACCTCATCCGGATGAGTCATAGTTAGAAATTAAGTTTACATTAGTAATATTAAACACATAACTGGAACACACAGGAAATGTAGTGAGGTAGTCCAGTATAGGGAGCCATGTTTGGACATTTGGACAAGCAAACATTTTCATCTTTGAAACAGTGCCTAGCAATAGAGTTCAAT
>JAFFST010046174.1:23889-34026 GCA_022414735.1 Noturus placidus | reverse complement strand
AGTGTTTCCACACAGCTGTTGGCGTAACGTTAGCTCGCTTACTAGCAAACACGGCTAATTCTAGTGTTTCCACACAGCTGTTAGCGTAACGTTAGCTCGCTTACTAGCAAACACGGCTAATTCTAGTGTTTCCACACAGCTGTTGGCGTAACGTTAGCTCGCTTACTAGCAAACACGGCTAATTCTAGTGTTTCCACACAGCTGTTAATGTAACTTTAGCTCGCTTACTAGCAAACACGGCTAATTCTAGTGTTTACACACAGCTGTTAGCGTAACTTTAGCTCGCTTACTAGCAAACACGGCTAATTCTAGTGTTTCCACACAGCTGTTAGTGTAACTTTAGCTCGCTTACTAGCAAACACGGCTAATTCTAGTGTTTCCACACAGCTGTTAGCGTAACTTTAGCTCGCTTACTAGCAAACACGGCTAATTCTAGTGTTTCCACACAGCGGTTAGCGTAACGTTAGCTCGCTTACTAGCAAACACGGCTAATTCTAGTGTTTACACACAGCGGTTAGCGTAACGTTAACTTATGATGGATTTGTAAAAAGGTTTTAGATCAAATAAATAATAATAATAAAGCTGTCATGTTCTTTGACACTTGATCAGAAAAGAAAAAATGCTATTATGCCACATCTCTAGTTTACACGTACACCCTATGACCAAAAGTATGTGCACCCCTGACCATCACACCTAATTTGAGGTTCTTCCCTAAACTGTTACCACAACGTTTTGAAGCACACAGTTGTATAGAACGTCTTCGTACGCTGTAGCTGTACAATTTCCTTAAGAACAAAGAGGAACAAACACTGTTCCAATATCACGATACCCGTGTACACAACCCGAGCTCCATGAAGACATGGAGTCTCCTTACATCAACATCAGCGCCCGACAGCGCCTCACTAACGCTCTCGCAGCTGAACGAACACGAATCCACACAAGCCACGCCCTAAAATCAAACACAACGCCTGCCCAGAAGAGAGAGTGGAGCGCATTCTAACAGAACATGGAGGAATCAATCTGGAATGAGATGTTCTACAAGCACATATGGGTGTGATGGTCAGCTGTCCGTATACTTTTGGTCGTACAGTATAAGTATTCGCATATCATCTTTATGATGGACCAACTTCTGCATTTTTCTTTGTTGTTGCCAAATTTCATTATTTTTATTTATTTCTTTTTTAAATTCTCTATTCAAATACATTAATTTGCATTTTCGCATAAAATTCGCATAAACGTCCTCACAGTGTTACTCAAAGTCAGAAAGATTTTTTTTTGTGTAGTTTAAAAGCTCGGAGGCAAAACCACAGACCGGCCAATAGGATTTTCCGGTTCTCCAGGGCAGTCGTACATGTGTTGATGTATTGGTGGGGATTCAGGTGTGTGTGTGTGTGTGTGTGTGTGTGTGTGTGTGTGTGTGCACAGGTGCTTGTCAGGAGGAGACTGAGGTTCATACCTGTGAGAAATAATTACTTTTATAACTTAGCCAGGGGTTTTATTTCCCACCTGTTGTGCCACCAGATAAAACAAACACACACACACACACACACACACACAGAGAATAGGCTGATCTGCCGTATATGAGTTGTGATACGGTTTAATAAGATGGTTTCTGTGATGGTAAACAACACTGTTTGTTTTAAAAGAGAGCGAGCGAGATAGAGAGAGGGTGATGGTACTGTTTACCACCCGTGTTTGCCTTGGTGCGTTTCTTTTCATGCCCGAGGCTTTCAAAACTCGCTCTGTGTGGCAGGAATGCCTGGGGAAACAAAAGCGTTAAGTGTCACCAGGCTACGGCTTATAGACGTGCGTTCCTTCAAGGTTTCTCTTTCAGCCGGATGCTATATAGATTATATATCTCTACATCAACACCCCAAACCCACCCCCCTCCCCGCCCAAGGATCAAGATATAGAGAAATCAAGAGAGGCTGGTGAGAGAACGACTGGTTATAGCTGCTGTAACGTTCCGTAAGTGAGAACAGGAACGGATTGGGATTGCATCGTGGATGTTCCACAACGTTGAATGTAGCTAGAAATAGACAAAAAGTATAAATGGTGAAAGATGGCAGTGGTATAAGAGGAATAAAACATGAAGTTAAAGGAAAATAATCAGCTTTAGGGTGGTAAAAGTAACTGGTTGCTATGTAGAGGTAGGTAGGTAGGTAGGAGGTCTCAAATGGTTGAAAAGAAAGTCAGGGTCCATTTAGAAAATGGATCAATTGTAAATAAAGGTGTAAAGGGTGTTAAAGTTAGCCCAGGGTGGATGAGTTGTACATGATGTGGATGAGTTGTAGGACATTTTGATTCCAAAGCGCTCTGAGAAACCTTCTCCTTGTTCTCCAGGCTCAGCTTTTCAAGCACGGCAAGCGAGAGGACTTCCTGCAGTATGGTGCGTATCGCCTCCACATGAACATCCGACGGTATAATTAATAATCTGGTATAATTCTGGTGTAAATAAAGTGCGGTAACGCTAACGTGATGTCCCTCAGCCCCCACAGTGCTTCAGTGCCTGGACCAGAAGAGGATTGCGGGGAGCACTCAGACCATGCTGAGGAAGCTGGCCGTGAAGGTAGTGCAGAGACTGGGGCTCACTTTTCTGAAGCCACGCCTGGCCAGGTGGAGGTAAAGAGCTTTAAATACACATCACCACCAGGTTTCTGGAAAGCTGCTTTGGGACAAGGCTGATCTTATTAACGGAGCTGTAGAAATCGAATTGACGGGGGAATCCACGGTGTTTTTAAAGCTTGAATGGAAGTGTGTTTGATGACCTCACAGAGGTCAAAGTCAAGACGAACGTGATTATTAACCTTTCTATTCCGTCTACACATGACAGGTGATGCATTTTACTGTTATACTTTGCTAACTAGTTATGAGAACGAGACAGCTAGCTGGCAGAGAATGTATTTAACTAGCAAAGCTACCTGGGTCCAGTTTATCAACAGGACTGAAACGTCTGTATTATTTTAACTAGGAACGAAAGAGAGAGAGAGAAGTCATTGTGATGCTCACTCTACCATTTCTTAATCATCCTCTTCCCCGGAGTATATGAATCATAAGCATAAATTTGAGGGAAATGTGATGCACACGTCTGTGTCTCGAAAGGGAAGTGACATACGAGCGTGTTGTAAAGGCGGATTGGCACACGGGGCAGTTTGAGAGAAAAGAAAAAGATCTGCCAGGCTGCAGGATTGGACGGTTTACCGTTGGACTGACGCTTTATGGGGGGAAAGGTCAGAGGTGACGGGACACGATTCAGTCAAACGGTGTAAAAGATGGAGAAGATCTAGATAACGGTGCAGGATCAAGGGCTCAGTGGTGCAGGGCTACCAGTCAGAAGGTAGTAAGTTCAAGCCCCGGCAAGATCTTAACACTCAACTGCTCCTGGAACGTTGTATCCTGGCTGACTATCTACCATGACTCGCAACTGATCCTGACAAGCAAACAAAGATTTGATCTTCTGCCAGCAGAACAGTACCGTCCTGCCAACAATTACAAGGTTCTGTTAAAAGAAATTGTTAAAGAACGACTGTTCATACTGGTAGTTACATTTAACGTTGTGGAACATCCACAAAACAAGTTAGGTCCTGTCATCATTTACGTTACAGCACCTACGTAATAGTAGTCGATCTCTGACGACCCCCCCCCCCTTTGTTTTTCTTCTTTCTTTGTCTTGAAGAATGCGTCTTGTTACCCCGATAGCTTAAGTACATCCGACTGTTACGAAACAGCGCTGACACTGGAGACTCCTTCCGTCAATGTTAAATGAGCATCACCTCCTTAAAGAAAGCTGCAAGTCCCTGTAAAAGAGCTGTTACTATAGGAAGGATCGCATATTCGAATGAGTTCGAGAAATTGAGCCAACACCTTCCGACCAATCAGATTTGAGAATTCAACAGTGACGGGACAGAGTGTACTTGTCATCTAGGTACCAGAGAGGAAGCCGGTCTCTGGCAGTAAACCTCGGCCAGTCGGCGTCAGCTGGAAACGTGCCGGATGTAAAACCCGACCTGGGGTCCATCAGCTCAGAGGAGGACTACGACATCCCAGAGGAGGTGGAGAACGTCATTGGTACGCCATTTCCGCTTCTACCGAAAAGCTAACCGTGAATAAAATGTCCAACGTTACCTTAGATTAATTTTTTTCCTGTTTGCTTATCTATCTATTTATTTATTTATTTATTTATGTTTTTTACAGAGCAGCTGCTGATGGCTCTAAAAGACAACGAAACGATAGTGCGCTGGTCCGCCGCGAAAGGGTGAGAACTTTTTTAATCCTTCGCCCTCACCGTTTACCATCACCGTTTTGTATTAAACAAATTTACACAAATGTCCCACTCACCTCAAATGTAGGTGATCAGCAAGAACTCGATTCTTACCCAAACTTCAGTACGCGATTTGCATTATGCAAATCGCCGCTCATGAGCTTCCAGAAAGAAGTTTGGAACCGAGTCTTTAGCCTTGTAGCGCCAGTTCAAAACCAAAACGGAAGAAGCAGTATTTGGACAGGGAGAGAGTATCTTTGCTAATCTGGTACAATTTGACGAGTGGAAAATCGCCCCCCCCGAGGCATTCCTTTATTTCTGTTAGAGTTCGGTTCTCCAGGAGATACTTATCACGCAAACAAAACTCGAAGTGGAATATTTGTTTCAGAGTGTGAGCATTATTCTGTCTTTTCTTAACGTGCAGTATTGGGAGGGTGACCGGAAGGCTGCCCAAGGAGCTGGCAGACGACGTGGTTGGCTCAGTCCTGGACTGTTTCAGGTATGGATTTGACGCTAGTGTCGTACCTGGCGTAAAGAGTCATGACCTGATTTGTCAAGCAAGACTCCGTTTTGATGTTTGTAACATCAAAATGAGTGCTGGTTCTGAGGGTTCCTTCTGTTCTGTGTATTCCAGGTACCAGGAGACGGAGAATTCGTGGCACGGCGGTTGCCTTGCCCTAGCAGAACTTGGTCGTAGAGGGTTGCTGCTTCCTTCTCGGCTCTTAGATGGTGGGTTTATTCAATATATAAGTCAGGGATATTATCCGAGAGAAATACGTCTGTTTAAGCCAGTATCGTTCTCGTACTTGAATCGTGGTGATGGTTGATGGAATAGAAAGATAAGCTGGGCAGAAACGGCTCTTAAAACATTTAATCGACAAGTACAAACACAATGCATACAGTCTATATTTTACAAACACTTTATTTACGGAACAAAACATTAAACGGTTGAACGTACATCATGACAGTACAATATCAGTTTAAACATGCACTCTGAAGTATGACTTATCGAAGGATGCTGCACATAAGAACAGCTATATACAAGATATACATACTATAAAAGTAAGTCTGTAATTGCT
This sequence comes from Noturus placidus, assembly GCA_022414735.1. Lineage (NCBI taxonomy): Eukaryota > Metazoa > Chordata > Actinopteri > Siluriformes > Ictaluridae > Noturus > Noturus placidus. Next base: position 28,686 of record JAFFST010046174.1, on the reverse strand, counting down.
CTGCAACGTTCACCAGCTCAAAAGCTTGCATTCGAAATTGGCGCCCCGAAACGGCCCTCTTTCAGCAGTTCTGGGTTCTCCTCCTCTTGTCCCGGACCAGCCCGTTCGCCCTCGCTCTCTTGCCGGTTGTTCTTGTGGCGTCGTCACTTGCTCGTTTCGTCCCCTGGGCTGCACTGTTCTGCTCAGACTTGCCTGTGTCAGTAGTGTCCTTATTAGGAGCCTGGTCTGGGGCAGGACGTTGCTGGTAGCTTGGACTTTGAGTGTCCGTGTGTGGTTCTGAAGGAAGTTCAGTGGTATTGATGTGTCTGGAGCTCGCCAGCTGGCAGAGTGCGAACGCTGCAGAGTGTCTGCGGTCACACTGCTCTTGCTCGGATGAAATTGTCTGATCTTGTCTGACACCGACTTGTTCAGGGACCCCTTCTGAGCTCGTGGTAGCACCTGTCTGGACCGGGTTATTGGACTGGTCACGGAGACAGAGGTCTAGAGGGGCATCTTCCTCATCGCTTTCTGACGCCGAGTTGATCTCTTGGTTAGATATGTGGTCAGGCGTGCAGACGGATCTGTTCTGGTCCCTCTTTGACAGATTTAGCGGAGCTGGTGCGTCATCACTGTCTTCATCCTCAGCTTCCTCTGATAAGAAGCCAGAGCATCGCACAGAACTGGGAGAGAAATGAAAGAAAAATGCGTTCGTTTATTAACTTTACTTTCCTTCAGAGCAGTAGAGATGTTTGTCACGGTCATGAATTTTACCTACCTTCTTTGCTTTTGTGTGCTGCCGTCTTGCTGTTTGGTGCACAGATTCCTCAATAATCTCTCTGGTTCTGTCACTGGCCCCCTTCCTGGAGTGGTGCAGTCTGATTGGTAGGTAGGATGTGGCTCACGAAGAGCAGATCGCTGTGGGTTGATGGAATGGTGCTGATTGATATCTGTAATGCCCGGCCTGTCCGGAGACCCCGATGCAGCGCAGCCAGCCATGGGGCTCTGCCGGGTGGCCCTGTTTCCTCCGTGCTGTTGGTTCCCTCTGGCTTCTGACAGCCTGCTGTAGGATCCTGGCTGATGGTAGAGGTACCTTCCATAGTCCCTGGGCTCAAAACCGTGGGCGAACATCTCCATGGGGATGTACCTCTGGCCCTGTAACGACGGCATGTGTTCAGGAGGATAAACACCATAAGGTAAAGGTGGAACTTGGAGAAAGGGGTGACTGTATCTGTAGGGGTATGGTTGAAGGAGAGATGTGTGACTGGGTGGGATTAGTGGTGCTGGTACAACGGGTCTGTTGTGCTCTTGAAGGCTCAGACAGTAGGCCGGTGGGATGCTTTGATTCTGCAAATAGGTTTGGTAAAAGGCATGTGAGGTTCTTTCGGGGAGCATGTACGGTGGGTAATCTGCAGGGGGTTTGAGGGGCGCAGAAGTGGCTCGCTGGCCCCAGGTTGGCACAGGGTGGAAAGAAGGGCGAACAGGGACAAGCGAAGTCGGCTGATCTACTTTACGTGGAGGTTGAGCCTCCACGTTTTCACCTTTCCGTTGAACAGGCGAAAAGGCAGACGATGAAGTGCACTTAACCATGGTCTCAACGGTTCCTGGATCCTTGCTTTCATTGCTGATCAGCTCAGAAGAACTCTCTGTATCTTTCTTCTCAGAACTCTCATTTCCTTCCCTATTGTCTCCCTTCTCCACCTCTTGGATGGCCAGCTCGTTCAGCTTTTCCACAATCCTCATTTTGCCGTTAGGCTGGTCTAATCGGATCGGACCTGGTTTAGCAGGTATCGATGGTTCCGCGTGTACTTGATTGGATGAAGTGCCACGCTGTGGAATTCTGGATGCTCTCCCTGTCTGCTCCCCACGCTGAGACACCAGAGAGATGGAGTTCTTGCACAGGTTGTACTTCATGTGATTGAAGAGATGGGACTTGATGTTGCATGTGAAGGGACATTGGAAGCACTGGTACTTGAAGGGCTTGCCAGGAGGACGGGGAATGTAATGTGGCTTCTTGGGTTTTCTCTCTTGTCGGGTTTCCATGTTGGTTCTGTTGAGATGTATCAGTCCTGAAAGAAAGAAATTTAAAAATACCTATTATTATTTTTGTTTAAAAACTGTTGTTTTTGCTGTTTTTTTTTTTTTTCTTGATCTAATATGAACTGTTCCCCGGGGGCTATCTGCGTTTTTTCGCCTGGGGTACTATTTGGCAACTAGTTATTACACATTCAAACTAAGGGTCTGTTTTGCATACACTGAGGCAGTTTTTCTTCCCAGGGCTTTTTGGCTTGCGCTCTGCTGATTTGTTTGATTTGCCGCACAGTCCCGGCCAAGACGCAGCGACAGGTAGGAGCAGTTCTGACGAAGAAATCGCAGGCCTGTGGAGACTTGCTTCTCTCCTTCAAATCCTATTCTGACGGCGTGGGAAACTGCAGACACCTGCTTCCCGTAACCCCACCTGTACGCCACTTGTGCGCACATACCTGATGATCTTACCTGCATTCAGGACTACAGGACGCTGCCTGCTGCTGATTAGTGATCATAACGGTACTTGATAGGTTTCAAACGCTTGTGAATCCATTCTGATGAATTCCTTTATTTTTAAAGAAGCATTTAAGAACTGCCCAGTTTGCACCTCTCGGTTCTTCCTAACTTAAGACTTCTGATCCAATTTCACAGGGCGTCATGATTAGTTCAATCGTTTGCAACCGCAACAGAACGCTTTTATTAAAGCCCGAAGAAGATTTAGAAGCCCTAGGGTTGGTATAGGAAGGGCGAGGATTGCGTTTTATTTATTTATTTTCTTTTCCTTTTCCTTGAGAAGTCTTACATGCAAATTCTCTGTTGTTTAAGACACTGCCCTAAGCAACCTGCTTGTCATGCATTGTCACAAAAGGTTGCCAATCCAGTTTTGGATCAGTTCTGCCGCTCCCTCCCAAGGAATAAAATTGCTTCAAGAAGTTTCTGTTGTGAAATACCTATTTTTCAGTTTCTGGTCATTATTATTATTATTATTATTATTATTATACTTTTTATTTTATTTTTTTTTACGTCTTTTACAGCCTGAATATCTTAGTTAGTATTCCGTGAAATGCCCTGACAAAACGATATATTAAAATGTGTATTAGTCAAGTAATAATAAATTAGCGTATACTGTAGTGAAAGGGTTTTACAGCGAATCCAATCAAACCGTTGATGAAACAAACAAACAAACAATCGTTTCGTGTTAATCTGTGACTTTTTCATTTAAAGCTAAATGCCGCTTTATGCCCTATAGTGGTTCGACAGGTTGGGGAATGACAACAATTTAAGCTTTCTAAACACCCTTAAAGTAGTTTTTAAATGCATAATAATCAAGCCCAAATAGTCCGACAGTAAGGCATTCGATATTTCCGAGTGTTTCCGTTAACTGTTCAAACGATCTATAATCTATAAAGAGTTTGCAGTACAGCCCGACAGGTAACAGGTGGATTTACTCCTTCATCAAAGAAAAAAAAAAAACACCTGCGGCAACCGAATATACTGCATTAAATTACCTGAACGGTTCCTACCATCGATTTCTGACAAGTGAGCGGTGCATACAAAAAAAAAAAACCAAGAAAGAAGGATAGACTTGTTTCAGTCACGTCTAACTTCCTGCCACCTGGCTACAAGTTTCAAACGGGGTATGCAGGCGAGACTCACTCACCTGCTGTCTGACGCGGTTGTCACGGCGAGTGAAACTTCCGGACTGCGTGAAGTCGTCCTTGGCTTGGGACGACGACGTGGTCGGTGTCGAAGTACGTGCGAGGACTATCTGATCGATCCTGTACTCCTGTCTCGCTCTGTGTTGCTGTCAGTGGGGTGGAGTCTATGCCCAGGTAGAGCCCTCAGGCAACACCTCTGTAGGTAATATTAGTCAGGCCCCGAGCCACGATTCACCAGCGTGGCTCGCACAAGCCTGAGATCGTTGCCACGGCTCTTTGGCATGTGCTGCCGTGTTTGTACTGGAGTCAGGATCAGGCTCAGCAGGAAAGGGGTGTGGAGACTGAGGATGCACTGGGAGGATTTACATGAAGCCGAATTTCTGTTTTGCCTGACTGGTTCAGCATGGTGGGAACGTCTGGAAGGGAGTTTTTTCACAGATTTCCACTTCTCTCAGTTTTTATCCTATTTCCTAAAGATGCAGGGTTCTTATCATTGCATAATGGATATGTCCTGCATCATGACTCAGGGTTATGGAAGCAGCTTTCAAGTAAATGTTACTGTAATGTATATAGCACATAATATTCGATCTGTATTAATCACACTTGTTCCAAGAAAAAACCACCTGAAACCAAACAGAACGTTTGGAATACATTGACATGTTTAATTTAATTTAATTTTAATTTGCGTCACAGGTCTGTGAGGACTATTAATAAAATAATATTTCATCTCTTGGGTGGTGCATTTCCTCATGTCATTACTACAGTATATGGCCTGCTAAAGCAGTGGTTCTCAAAGTAGCTTTTTATCATTATTATTATTATTATTATTATTATTATTATTATGTATCTGGTTCGACTGGCCGTTTGAATTGAAATGGTTCCAGCCAAACCTCGATTCAACGGAGGCCGGTCTTCAAAATAATGTCTTATACGTGCTTCCATACGTTCGTGGAAAAAAAGAGCTCCAGGGTTACACTAATTAACCAAAATATTATAGTACACATTTAAATAATTAGCCTAATGTTTGAATAGTTGGATTATGTCCTGAAGAGGGCGGAGGGGCGGGGAGACGGGAGATTGGTGGGCGGGTGGGGAGATGGGAGATTGGTGGAGGGGCGGGGAGATGGGAGATTGG
>JAFFST010046174.1:6820-17354 GCA_022414735.1 Noturus placidus | reverse complement strand
GCTACCATTGGTGTGTGAGTGTGTCTCATTTGTAAGTCGCTTTGGATAAAAGCGTCCGCTAAATGAATAAATGTAAATGTAAATATTAGAATCAGACCAAACATACACGAGCAGCTGAAGCGTAACTGTAATCCGACGCCCAAACACGCTTTCACTGTTAAACTCTCGTCTCTAGATTTGATTTATTTATTTGTTTCATTTTGTTTGTGTATTTATTTATTTGTTTATTTGCACTGCTCTGTGTCGAGTGAGCGGATTAGCGGCCATGATGAACTCTGAGATGAGATTTCTGTCCTCAGGGCACGTTCCCACACGGCATCGATATCTTAACAGCCGCAGATTACTTCGCCGTCGGGAACCTGAACAACTGCTACCTGACCATCAGGTAAGAAACCATCAGAGAAACGTTTCCGGCATGAAATGAGGTCTGGCGTTTGATCTATAATCATCTCGCGATGAGAAATATCTGATAACTGTGTCTTTATCCATGACGTCTTCACTTGCTGAGATGCTAATGCTAATTTGTCCGAATGATACTAAGCTGTATCAGAGTTATTAGTAGGTCCTCTGCAGACAAGCGGGTTCAGAGCGACTTCTTACCGCCTTTCACGATCCGACGCTTTCTAATTCCGAATTCGTTCCGATGAAACCGAGCCAAATCAAACGTAGTGTAACTCCCCTGCTGTAAGTAGACGTGACCTCGCAACATACTCCCAGAAAATAAAGACGTTCTGCGACGTTCATGCACTTAGCTAGCTGACTAGCTCACCGTTACGCTAGCTCACGTAGCCACTTTTTAGCCCCGTCAACCCAAAGCATGGGTCTGGGCGTGTTTATGATGGTAACGTTACGCTTATTCGAATGCGTCAGCTTTACGATTTCCCTACACTGGAACGCGGAGGAACGAACGCTGCTCCAGCACGAGCACAACCCGAGCTCCATGAAGACACGGTGTGTGAAGGTTGGAAGAAGGTAGAAGATCTCGAGCGTTCTCTACAGAGCCCTGACCTGAACCCCACTGAACACCTTTTGGATGAACTGGAACTGGAGTCTCCTTACATCATCAGCGCCCGACAGCGCCTCACTAACGCTCTCGTACTTGAGCGAACACGGATCCACACAAGCCACGCCCTAAAATCTAACACCACGCCTTCCCACAATAGTAGAGCTTATTATAACAGCAGGAATGAGATGTTGTACAAGCATACACAGCGCCCTCCATTAATATTGGCACCCTTTGGTGAATACGAGTAAAGAAGACTGTGAAAAATTGTCTACAACACAGGTTTATCAAAAGAAATATTTGTCTTAAATATAGTTGTGCAACAATTATTGGCACCTTTTAGGTGGCTTAGTGGATCGCATGTTTGCCTCGCACCTCCAGGGCTGGGGGTTCGAATTATTGGCACCTTTTAGGAGGCTTAGTGGATCACATGTTTGCCTCGCACCTCCAGGGCTGGGGGTTCGAATCCCGTGCGCGGAACTCGCGTGTTCTAACCGTACTTCGCTGGGTTTCCTCTTGGTTCTCCGGTTTCCTCCGCCAGTAATAAAAGACATACTTTGTAGGCAGATTTGCAAAGCCAGATTGTCTGTAGTGTGTGTGATTGTGCCCTGTGATGGGTTGGCACCTTGTCCAGGATGTCCCCCATCTTGTCGCCTGTGTCCTCTTGGACAGGCTCATCGGTTTTATTATTTAGGAATGATTTGGGCTTGAGATGTGCGTTAAACTGTGTCTCGCTTCAGAGAACCATATTTTTCCAGTCTAGAACAAATTTTTTTTTTAACTGTGTAAAACTTCTGTATGTAATATCACTACCACTGCTCATGCGGCGTCTCTTCTCCCAGCGTCTACGTAGCGGGTTTTGAGGAGTACACCAAGCCGATGGTCGACCACCTGGTGACCAGGAAAATAAACCACTGGAACGGGTAAGAAGGAGGATAACACCTGTCCAGCTGTGGCTTTGAAGGTAATGTCAGTAAGGTGTGGAATTAAAAGAGCTGTGTGTGTGTGTGTGTGTGTAGGACGATTCGAGAGCTGGCCACCAAAGCGCTGCACAACCTCACGCCACAGGCTCCGGATTACATGGCCGACACAGGTGATGATCTAGAAGTAGTCTTAACGATTCATTTCTGGATCAAGTACGTACAGTGGTGCTTGAAAGTTTGTGAACCCATTCTGCATAAATGTGACCTTAATCTTCATTGGATTTTCAATAAAAGTCCTAAAAGTAGATAAAGAGAACCCAGTTATACCCAGATAAAAAATTATTCTACTCGGGCATTTATTTATTGAGGAAAATGATCCAAAAGTACATATCTGTGAGGAGTAAAAGTATGTGACCCCCTTGTGCAGTAAGAACTGCAGATAAACGTTTGGGGTAAGTGTTGATCGGTCCTGAACATCGTCTTGGAGGAGTTTTATCCCGTTCCTCAGGATAGAACAGCTTCAACTCTGGGATGTTGGTGGGTTTCCTCACATGAACTGCGTGATTCAGGTCCTAACACTACGTTTCTATTGGATTAAGGTCAGGACTTTGATCCAGCCGTTCCAAAACATTACCTTTATTCTTCTTTAGCCGTTCTTTTTTTTTTTTTTATCATTGTCTTGCTGCATGACCCGCTCTCACTTCAGATTCAGATCATGAACAGATGTTCGGACATTTTCCTTTAGAGCTCGCTGGTATCATTCAGATTCATTGTTCTATCAGTGATGGCGAGTCGTCCTGACCCAGATGCAGCAAAACAGATCCAAGCCATGACACTACCACCAGCATGTTTCACAGACGGGATCAGGTTCTTATCCTGGAATGCAGCGTCTTCTTTTCTCCAAACATAACGCTTCACATTTAAACCAAAAGGTTCTATTTAGGTCTCATCCATCAAGAAAAAATCCTTCCATTAGCCTTCTGGATTGTCCACGTGATCTGCAGCAAACTGCAGACGGGCAGCAATGTTCTTTTGGGAGAGCCGTGGCTTTCTCCTTGCACCCCTGCCATGCACACCGTTGTTGTTCAGTGTTCTCCTGACTCATGTAGTCAAATGGAACACGTTATGCGTAATTTTACGTGTTATTAGCTATTTAATTCCTCCTCCATGTCGGGACTACACATCATTATTGGCATGTCTGTGATGATGATGATGATGATGATGATCATGATGGCCACCATCACTTTCTTCTCTTTCAGTTTTTCCGCAGCTGTTGCCGATGGCGACGGGGATGGACATGTTCGGTCGCCATGGAGCGATATTGGCCTGTTCTGAGATCACACATGCCCTCTATAAGCTCGCCGCTCAGAGTGACAGGTGAAGCCCTGCCCCTTTCCCCTTCCTAATCATTTAGGATTAATCATGCAATTACAACATGCCACACAGGTTGCGGGCCATGACATTGTGTTTAGGCGTGGATTTGGATCTGACTGTGCAGATGGGGTGTACAGATGGGTTAGAATTACCATCACCATCGAGCCACCAGGATAGCGCTGATGTGCTTTTTTTTTTAAATGTGTAAATCTACTGTCGAAGGGTTGGGCGGAGTCATCCTGGAATATGCCACGCCCATCAGGATAGAAACATTTCTTCATGGTACAAAGACGTCCCATGGTACTGCAGGGCATCCGGTTCACGTGGAGCAAAACCGTGCGAGCAAAAATAAATAACCCCCCCCCCTACAGTATAACAGCAGAACAGAGTTACCAGGGTTTCTCCTTTAATTTGCCACAGAGTGAACTCTGCTAGTGATGTCAGGTGGGCGGGGCTAAATACTAGAGCTTAAAATCGGGCAATTATTGCACAATAATGGATTTGATTTGGACTCGTTTCAGAAGGGACGATGAAGGAATAAAGCTTGAGGTAATAATTAAGGTGTGCATCCCCGCCTCGTTATCAGGTGTGTTTGAGACAAACGATTATTCAGAACAGAACAGACTGTAAATGATTGTACATTAATATCAGGAACACCTGTTCAGCGATTTTTATGTCTCCGTCTACGCCTGCATACAATCGCTCCCATGAAGCAGTTCAAATATGTGTCATATACAAGAAATATGGCTGTACAGATGTTCCTCTTAAGCATACGTGCTACTACTGGGCAAATTAGCTTAGAGCTAAGCATCTGATATATAAAGAATAAAATGCTCTAGGATTCCTTCTGATGACTCTTCCATGCAGATCAGATTCTTGTGCACCACTCGTATGTCCGCTAAACCTTCCTACAGGTCCTCGGTGACATGTGGGCATTTTATTTTGCTTCGCGTTTCCTGTCAAGAGTGTCTAGGTGGACCGTACAGGTCCCTGTGAACGAGCTGCTACTCTAGAAATGATGATGATGTATCAAAATAAGCGCATTAAATAATATAATCCTAGGGATTTGCAGCTGCACTACTGTCTAATTATTTTTTAACCCCCCCGAGCAATCAGAACCCAGAGCTCATCAGCGCTGTGGTCCAAAAAGTTGCGCAGATTCCTACATCCACAGAACAACCAAGTAATCATCTGTCAGCATTGCGTGTGTTTTCACCGAGATAAATCAGTGTAGCGTTATCGCGCGATTTCTTGTTTTCACATCACTATACTATACGATATATACATACATTTCTGTTTTCCAGACCAGTCACTGACGTCCTGTCCTCAGAATCCATCGAGGGTCTCAAAGCCATTCACCAGACGGTCAGTAACGTGAACATTACATGTGTAACACATAGTACCATCACCCACGCTGTACTAAACACACACTTTTGACGGCGTGTTCCTACTGGGGTCGGCGAAAATGCTTTTCCCCTCGTTCTTCAGAGTTATTCAATGGAAATCTTTCAGGGAATTATAATGATGTTGTATTTTTATATATCGATATTGGAATTATAACAAGGTGGCATTTAAAAGACTCGCAGCTGCAGCGCATGTCGAACGATCGGTTCTGGAATGTAACAAACCCGAACCCTGAATTAAATCTGATCGAATATTTATTATTTGTTACTTACAAACAATACTTCGGTGATTCGGAGAAGACGGTTGTTTTCGAAACATAGCTAGCTTGTTTTATTACTCCGTCATGTCCGATCGAAATCTGGCCCGAAATGTCTTGCTTGAGATGGATAAGGAACCCAAGTGATGTAGCTGAGGCCGAGGAACTGAAACGTCCTGCTTGAGATGGATAAGGCACCGAGTTATGTAGCTGAGGCCGAGGAACTCAAATGTCCTGCTTGAGATGGATAAGGAACTCGAGTGATGTAGCTGAGGCAGAGGAACTCAAATGTCCTGCTTGAGATGGATAAGGAACTCGAGTGATGTAGTTGAGGCCGAGGAACTGAAACGTCCTGCTTGAGATGGATAAGGAACCCGAGTGATGTAGCTGAGGCCGAGGAACTGAGGATGTTTAGTAGCTGAATAAAGTTTGCTGTTCGGTAACTTTGCCTGTGTGTTTGCGGGGTCATCGTTGAAGGGTTCACGCGTAATAAGAAGCCACGCCCACTTTTTGTTCAAATCAGATTGCAGATATTAGGATATTAGGAGCAAAATGCTAATAGCTTGCTAAGAGTGCTAATAGTAACTTTGTTTTAAAGTCTGTTTACAATAGATCTACACGCATCCGAGGTGAAAGCACACTTTAACGTGCTCATCATGTAAACTGCAGCGTGACCTTTTCCCCGCAGTGTCACAAACGACTCGTTCAATGATCCGTTCTAAAGGATTCGTTCTAAACTCCTCCTGTCAGAGAGCATACTCTGCTCTGATTGGTCAGACGTACCGATCTGTCGTGATTGGTCTACCGCTGTCAGCGAGCAGCCGATGAAGACCAGAGGCGGGGCTTATTGTTACAAACCTCCGTAGGTTAGTACAGGAAGTAAAGTTTAAGATATGGCACAGTGCATGAAAGGGAGTATTTGAAAAACCATGATAGGCGCACTTTAAATTGTGAGTGTTTACTGTATTTCTGGAATTTTCTATTCATTTCATTTCTGTTTTGGACCACAGTAACTGAAGCGTCAGATAGATAGACCCGCTGCTCCAGCGCGGCGAGTGTCTGGATTCCCGGCGAGTCTTTTAGAATTCCCCCAACAGTCCGTTTCTGATTTTGTGTCATTATTTCCGTTTGGACTTTTTTTGCTTTATGTGTGATTTTGTATTTGAAACACCGTCCAAGTCGTTGCTGGCGTCTGAAACCTGACCTCCTTCTTCCTCTTTCCTCCTGGCAGCTCTCGGACAGGAAGCAGTACAGGTGAGCGTCTCTACAGACCGACACACGAACACCTTCGCCTGCGTTTGACAAACAGCGAACACCTGACTTCTTTATTACTAATCTCTCTGTGTTTCTTTCTCCTCAGGGGGTTTGGTGGAGAGCTGATGAGGCCAGCGGGTAATATTTATAACTTCGCCTTTACTCCTTAAGCTCTGCGTTTCTCACAGTGCAAGCGTGCGGATTACCTTCATTTAATATTTACTAACTAGTCAACTGTAGTGTTTGATATAACGGGAAGATTTGTATCGTCATTACACTGAGATGCTCTCCTCTTCCTCCTCCTACTCCTCCTACTCCTCCTTCCACTGCTACTCCTCCTCCTCCTCCTTCCACTCCTACTCTTTCTATTCCTACTCCTCCTCTTCCTCCTCCTACTCCTCCTCCTTCCACTTCTCTTCCTCCTCTTCCTCCTTCTACTCCTACTCCTCTTCCTCCTTCTGCTCCTTGTCCTCCTCCTACTCCTCCTCCACCTCCTTCCACTCCTACTCTTCCTCCTTCTACTGCTACTCCTCCTACTCCTCTTCCTCCTTCTGCTCCTACTCCTCCTCCTCCTTCCACTCCTACTCCTCTTCCTCCTACTCCTCCTACTCCTCGTCCTCCTTCTGCTCCTACTCCTGCTCCTCGTCCTCCTCCTCCTGCTCCTACTCCTCCTCCTACTCACTCCTCTTCCTCCTACTCCTGCTCCTACTCCTCTTCCTTCTCCTGCTCCTCCTCCTACTTTTCTTCCTCCTCCTACTCTTCCTCCTCCTCCTCTGTTCCATTTGCAGTGTGTCTCCTCATCGAGAAACTCTCGCTCTCCAGAATGCCTTTTAAAGACGACCCGGTCATCAGTAAGTTAACTGTCTGTGTGTCTATCGGTCCATCTGTCTGTACATCTGTTGCTTCATTATTCTCGGCCCATCTATTGATCTGTCCATCTGACGATTCGTCTGTTGATCTCTCTGTCTCATGGTCTGTCTGTTATTCTATCTGTCTGTCTGTCTGTCTGTCCAGCCGTCTCTGTGACAGTCTGTCAATCTGTTGATATGTCTGTCCAGCTGTCTCTCTGTTGATATGTCTGTCTGTCGATTTCTTAGATCACATACGTGTCTGTCTGTCTGTGGGTCTGTTTGGCATGTCTGTCTGGCTTTTGGTCTCCCTGCCTGTCTGACCAAAGGCAAACGTATTAAAATATTTTTAAAACATTTAATCGCACACACACACACACACACACACACACGCGTGCACACACGCGTGCACACACGCACACACACGCGTGCACACACACGGATGAGACTATAAATCGCATTATTCATACATTAAATCCAACGTTGAACTCTTACTGTATGCATTTGAACTCGCATTCGGCGTGATTTGTTCAAACTAAATTGCACACCGTACACACACTTCGGATCACGTGTGATCGCCACCAGCGCCGCGGTAACGTTGGTGTTCTTGCCTGAGGAACAGTGAATAAACTCATGAGTGTGATTGAATATGACGCGGTCATAACATGAGTCACTGTGTTACAGACGGCTGGCAATCGCTCATAGACGACAGTCTGAACGCCAAGCAGAACATCCAGGTAGGGTGACATCATTACACACAAACACACACATTTGACCAGTCTGATGTGCACTGTTGGTGTCCTGTTTGTTGGTTTTAATCTGTGTGTGTGTGTGTGTGTGTTCTCTGTGTAGGAGGCAGCAGTGTCTGCTCTTGCGGCTCTGTGCCAACAGTATTATCAGGTCCAGCCCGGGGTGGCAGACACACACATGCAAGGTACATATAGCCTCGTACATGTTTCACCATGGCACTACAAACGTTTCCTTATGATAATTGTGATTAGCGTCAGGTGTGTAACAGTCTCGTCCTTTTGTATGTCTTTATTAATAACGGACACGTGTTTTTTTTGTATATAAAAATGAAAAAATGTTTTCTGTTTAAAGATCAAGACGTATGAGAATCCCGCCATATCATATTCAGCTTCATTAAAACTGATTCATTCTCAGAATCACAAACAAACAAACATTAAATATAACAATAGCCCTATTCAGATGGGATTACATTAACATGGACTAATTCCATCGTTTGTAGGGGGGTGTGTGTGTGTGTGTGTCTGTGTGTGTGTGTGTGTGAACTGATTCAGACTCACTTGACGTTGACTCTGTAAAATTGATTCAGAGGAATCGATTCAGTTACCACAGTAAAGCTGACTCAATGAATCTGATTCAGTAAGATTTCAGATAGACGGTACCTTTTTAATCTGATGTGATTCTGTCAATGTTTGTGTGTGTGTGTGTGTGTGTGTGTGTGAGAACAGAACAGTTGCTCGATCACTACCTATCCGGTCTGAAGAGTGCTGAGGTTCAGATGCGCTCCGGCTGCGCTTTAGCGTTAGGTTCTCTCCCGGACTTCATGATCCGCAACAAACTGCAGCGGGTAAGAACCTCGAAAGAACCGGCACGAACAGGAACCAATGGTACTTAGTGTTGTAGGTCGTTTTTCATCACCTTTAGAGATGACCGGTAATGTCACAGTGGTGTGTGTGTGTGTGTGTGTGTGTGTGTGTGTGTGTCTTTGTTCAGGTGTTAGATGGACTTCAGCAAGCCTGCAGAGTCCCGAAGAAGGAAGACAGTTTTACGGAGTCCAGGAGAGACGCAGTCTTGGCTCTGGCTCGGTGAGTCGCCCTATTCGTTCCTCCTCTCCTTTTTCTGCTCTCCACCCTCCTCTTCTTCTTCCCTTCTTTTCTCCTCTGCTTTCCCTTCTCTCCTCTCCTCTTCCCTTTCCGTCTTTTTTTCTTTCCCTAATTTCTCCTTTCCCTTCTACTCACTCCTCTCTTTCTCTCCTCCCTCATCCTCACCCTCTTCTTTTCTTCTCTCCTCCTTTCTCTCGTTTTCTTTCCTGTATAACCTCTATTTCCTCTCCTGTCCTTCGCTCTCCTCTGCTAGCCCTAACTCTCCTTTCACCTCCCGTCTCCTCGCACAGTCCTGCTCTCCTCCGCTCTCTCTCTCCGCTCCTTTTCCCTCTTTCCTTACTCCTCCTTTTTTTCTCCTCTACCTACTCCTCCATCTTTTCTCTCCTCCTGTGTGTATTAACGTCCGTGACTCTCGTACCTGCCCGACCTGAAATTCACCATTTCTCTGCGTGATGCATCACGATCTGTCTGTTTTGTCTAAGCCTGTGTGTGTGTGTCTGTGTGTGTGTGTGTTTTTCTGTTTCTCAGGGTATGTGTAACCGTAGGAGTGTGTGCCCAGGCCAGTCCGGACAGCGCAGTGTGTGAGGGAAACCTGAGTGGTGTGTATGAAACCTTGTTGGAGTGCATGAACGATTACACCACAGACAGCCGAGGAGACGTGGGGGCCTGGTGAGGACTGGAGCTGAGGCATACGTCAAGAAACACATACACTTACACACTTACACACACACACACACACATATACACACACTTACACACACACACACACACACATATATACACACTTACACACACATATACACACTTACACACACACACACACATATACACACACTTATACACACACACACACACACATACATATACACACTTACACACATTTACACACACACACATATACACACTTACACACATACACATACACACTTACACACACACACAAACACATACATATACACACTTACACACACACACACATACATATACACACACACACACATATACACACTTACACACACACATATACACACACATACACACTTACATACACATACACACACGCGCATATACACACTTACACACAGACACACACACATATACACACACACACACACACATATACACACACATACACACATATACACACTTACACACATATACACATACACACACACAAACACAGACACACACATACATACACACACGCAAATACACACACACATACACACACATACATACACACATACATGCACACATATACACACACACATGCATACACGCATATACACACACACATACAAATATATAGATACATACAGTGGTCTGCAAAAGTTTGGGCAACCTTGTTTATTTCAATGATTTTCCTTCATAAATCGTTGGTTCTTAGGATTAAAAAAATCAGTTAAATATATCATATAGGAGACAAACACAGTGATATTTGAGAAGTGAAACGAACTTTATACCATTTACAGGAAGTGTGCAATAATTCTTTAAACAAAATTAGGCATGTGCATAAATTTGGGCACCACAATCAAAAAAAATAACTCCATATTTAGTAGATCCCCCTTTTGCAGAAATAACAGCTTCTAAACGCTTCCTATAGCTTCCTATGAGAGTCTGGA
>JAFFST010046173.1:6084-19132 GCA_022414735.1 Noturus placidus | reverse complement strand
CCTTCATTTACAAATTGCATTTTGTGTTTACTTGTGTTGTCCTTGACTATTGTTTAAATTGGTTTGATGTTCTGAAACACCTAAGTGTGACAAACATGCAAAGGAACAGGAAATGAGGAAGGGGGCAAACACTTTTTCACACCACTGTATAGGGAATAGTGAATGAGTGAGTGGTGTCAGACAGCATTGGTTTTTATGTAGTGGAGCGTTAAAACAAACAAAAAAACAAAAACCCGAACTCTTCAACGTTCAAATAAATTACGCCACGCTTTGAGTGAGTGAGTGATCTCTCCCATTGACAGCCATTGATTTAGACATAGGGAGTTGAAAAAACATCCTGGTATGAACAAACTTTAAAACTAAACTACTGCATCACCTGGCGATTGGGACTGAGGATAACAATATTAAGGAGCAACACTGTTCCTGTGAAACTGAGTATGTAGCTCTCTGTTCACTTTTACGATCATTAAAAAGCAATAAGCAGTATGCTTTTCAGGAAGCCATCTTAGCTAGCGTTAGCTCATTACCGTACCATTAGTAGCCTATAGTGTGCTGTAATGATGTAACATTGGCTATCTGTCAACTATCCTAGTAACGTTGAGCTTTTAAAAATACATCTCTCCGGTTATGACAACTTGTAAAAACATGTTAAAAAAAAAAACTAGGCTTGTGCTACACAGTTAAAAAGGTGCAGTTTTATATATAATTGTCACCTTTGAACACACATTCAGTTGTAATTAAATTATTCAACCCCCATTGCAAATCAGGTTTATTGTCAAAATTTACAGACTTTCAGCTGTTTGCAATGAACAAATCAATCTAAAGCAATTGAAATAATTGAACACAATGAATGCTTCAAGTGGTTTCCCCAAATTCAACTGAAAATGCAACTTATAATGATCTCTCCAGTTTCAAAATTATTCAACCCCCTGAATAGAATTTCTCACAACAGCACTAATATGCAAAGCAGGTATCTCAAGCACACCTGATGCAGCTAATCAAGGGCTTCATTTGTTGCATCAGGTGTGCTTGAACTGTAACACATGAAATACCTGAACTGCCAAGGGGCAGAAAACATATGAAATACCTGGATGGGGCAGAATAAGGAAGCAATCAACAGCTGCAACCAGATTTGTGAGAAGGCAGGTCGTGAAAAACCTTACAGCAAGACTTGGTGGCAACAGGCACTGAAGTTTCAGTGAGCACAGTAAGGTGTGTACTAAAGGCAGAAGGTTTCCATGCCAGAACTCCAAGACGTACACCACTACTGACCCAAAAGCACAAGAAAAGTTGGCTCTAAATCATATAAATAAGCCACAGACTTTTGAGGATTCTGTTCTGTGGAGCGATGAAACAAAACTTTTCGGAACTTTTCAGTACGACGGATCAGCAGTATGTCTGGAGGAAGATGAGTGATGTAAGAACAATTTGTCCACAGTAAAGCATGGTAGTGGCTTCGTGATAATCTGGGGCTGCTTTGCCCCTGACATGAACCCCATAGAAAATCTTTGGAGGGATTTGAAGAAAGCGGTTGCAGCACGCAAGCCCAAGAATATTACTGAAATAGAGGCCATTGCTCATGAGGAATAGGCTAAGAGTTCTAAGGGCCGCTGACAGAGCTATGCAGAAGCTACGTGTGGTTTGTTTGTCGGACAAAATGGTGGATAGCAACGGGGAAGATAATATCGCCGTTATGATTGGTCAGATCACCCGTCAATCAAATTGCGAAGGGTGAATTAAGTGTGCACTAAATTTTAATTTATTGACACTTGCTTCTGAATATGTAATGATATCCACAACGTTCAGCAGAATTGTTTTTTTAAATCATAGCATGTACTCTAAAATCAAAATAGTCCCATACTGTTTTTAATGGGGTTTCTATATAACTTGTCAAAAAACCACCGTAAACATTCAAATACATAATTGGTGAATGCAGAGAGGGAGAGCGCAAAGCAGTCCCCCACTACCACAAATTATGCAGTCGAGATGCCCACATTTAGGGAGTTTGAACAGAAACCCTTTGTATAGACATGGTGATGAATTTTATTGGAAGGTACATACAGACTAGAGATGCACCGATACTAAATTTCTCAGCTGATACCGATACCCAATTATTCAGAGTGATATCGGCCGATACCAATAGTTCTGGCATTTATGCCTTCTTTTAAATGAATAATTAATACCACAATTCTGAAAGAAATGCAAATAAAAACTTTATTCTCTCCATTTCAGCAAGTTGTTTCACAGTAACTGGTCTCATATACAGTAAACACATTACTCTAATTAAAATTAACATATTAACTAAATTCTGAAGATTAAAGTAAGATTTCTTAACTTATTGAATGTTATTAATTCTTATTAATAGAAATAATTGACTGAATTCTAAAAAAACAACAACCCTGTTAGTCTCACATTCACGCTCCACAAACAAAAACATTTCTACTTCATCACTGAACATCAAACTGGTAATATATAATATAAACTTTAAAATAATAATAATAATAATAATAATAATAATAATAATAATAATAATATATATATATATTAACTGGATATGAAATGTACTGCTCTACAAATATATTTTTCTGTGCAGTATATACTTTTTTGTCAACTTATCTTCATTTAAATCTTTACACCGAAACTCTCGCTTCACTGTTGCTCACTTCCGGTCTAAGATTTTTAGCGGTACAGAGTTTACAGAGCTTACAAACTGCAGTTTTGTCGTCATTCCACACAAGAGACATTATCTTTACACATAGCACAAATTTGATGTGTTTTCCCGCCCTCTTTTGATTGACAGTATATAATCAGCCCTAATTATCTGATGTTTTTAAAGAATTGGCCTATAATCTGGAAAATGGCCTTTATATTACTGGTGCATTGCCAATACAGACCCTTAAAAATAGTATTAATCTTCAATCGACACATATCAGGAACATTGTGTTCGTATGTTTCATTCACGGCTTTAGTTAAAAAGGCTATAACGTGTAAATAACTGTACTGACAGATTAATATAAACATCCATCACCAAAAATACAGAAATGTCAATGTCTCAGTTTAGCCTACAGATGGCACTGTGATTTTACTTTAACACTCAGTTCTGTCTGTACAGGATGCTCTTGTCAGTTGGAAGAGAAAACACAGCTGTGATGTATTGGGAAGTAATGATAAAGCTCTGCCCTTCACTCTAAAAAAATTAAAGAGGCCCCTTTTTTTAGGGGTCAAATAGCCATTGAGAGTCACTTTGACACTTTTTACAGGCACCTGTTTGTTGATACTAATAGTTTAGTTTATGTCTGGTTCTGTATAGTAGGCTTATTTATAAGAAGGAAAAGGTGTTGGGATATAATGTCACATTTTTATTACATGCACGTTTATGCATATTAAACTGCATAAGTAATGAGTAAAGCACTTGGGGATGTGTTGTTACAGGAAAATAATCAGTGGCTGTATGGGGAACAGTGTTATGAGGTCTGAAGTGAAGCAGGGTTATTGCTACCACCCCAAAGTATTTTCCTATAACAGCACATACATAGGTGTTTTATTCATTTTATACTACAGCAACTTGCAGACAGTAATTAGTTTGTCATTGAATGAATGCGATTTTTATCCATTTTCAATTCCATTCCATTCCATTCAGTGTCGTTGAATGTCTGCATGTTTTACGTTAAAGTAGAATTATAGCAACATTTTATAATATGCACTACCTGACATGTACAGATAAACAGACTCTTTTTTGTTGTTGTTGAAAGTTTTGGTATTCCAAATGGTTATGTATGACAGTTGTGGATTTTAAACTTTTGCAGACTTATATGTGGTTAAAAGTAAGATGTTAATTGCGAGTAAATAAAATAAATTGAAATATCATTTCAATATTCTTGAGTCAATCATTTTTAATGGAAAATACTGTCCTTTAAAAAAAAAGATTTATTGTTTTAAAATGAAATAAGAGATTCCTTCACCTGTTTACATGAAACATTTTAATAATTGTGCAAAGTACTCATATGAGAATGCAAAGACAGCATGCAGTTCCTTCAGTAGTGAACTTTAGGTAGTCCATTTGAAGTGTGTTCCATTACTACACTTTGGAACGAAAAGTCCCCAGCGCACAGATGTTTATAAAAACTACTTCTGCCTCGTGTTAGGGTTCAATAAAAGGTCTGCTCTTTTATAATCAAGGATTAATTGTACAGTTTTAATGTTGTTGCACACAGATTCCCTGATAATGAGCTGCACTCTGACCTGCGTTCGTTTAATGCCTAGTACTAATAATTATATAATCATTATAATTTTTTCATGTATAAAAACAGAAGAAAAATCATTTTTGCATCACAACACAGACATCACTGAATCAAACTAAAGCAAGACTTTCATCACAAAAACACAACTTTCATCATGCCGCTTATGAGATACCAATAAAGTACTATATATAAATGTTCACAATAAATGATCCACAACAACCCATTTCTCCAAAGCCCTGATGGAGACACACACACACACACACGTTTCCCTGTGAGAACCTTCCACTGATGTTATTATTATTAATGCTATGCTGCACCCAAATCTAAGCCCTAGACTTAACCTCACTAAGTAAAAGAAAATATTTTTGGTCTGCACTTTTTGTAAAGAAAAGCCATTTTCCTCATGGGAACCAGCACAAAAAAAGGTGAAACATGGTAAAAACGGTCACATATTTCTATCCTTGTCAGGACATTTAGTCCCCACCAAGATATAACAACATGCCCATACACACACACACACCCCCATAGTGATTTGCTGAACTTGCTTATTATCCTTTGCAAATATCCAGGTGTATCTCCTGTGTTATTAAGGGCTTGAGGCAATCACTGTACAAAAGGTGGGTAGTAAAAGCAAACAAGCAACTTTTCTACACACAGCTTATCAAGTGAAAGCTCATGACTGCCTCCATCTGCCCCGGGAGTTTGAGCACTGAAATTGGGTTTTAATTGGTTCCTCCCGCAATACCACTCACTTTCAGCACAGGCTGGATGGAGCTCGGTGCTAAGGACAAACAGGTTTAGTGTGTTTAACATGCTACATGACCAAATACAAACTATAAGTTTAAAAATCATTCAGCAGCCACCTGCCTAGACAGAGACACTCTGACACACTCTGAAATAGGTCATTAAATTTGCAATTGATACCTCAAACATGACATTATGACATATTTACTACAGTTCTGCCTACCACAGCTATACACATCACAGTTTCAGGGTTTCTGGGTTGACCCTGAGCATGTTTTTTAGTCTGTATGGAGCTTCGCATGCTCTCCCTGTGTCTGTTTCCTCCCACCTCCCAAAAACATACCAGTAGCTGCACTGGCTACTCTAAATTGCCCCTAGGTGTAATGTGTTTGTGCTGTGATGGACTGGTGTCACCCATCTGTCCAAAACTCTCGACACCCAGAGTTTCTTGGATAGGCTCTGGATTATGCAGTGTGTACATGAATGAATGAAAGTGAATGAATGAATAAAAGCATTAATTAGCATTAATTTGGTTACTGATACTGTGTGCTTGTGCCAAGGTAATGACATTAACACAGATAAAAAGGAAGGAATTTAGGCTTAATGAAGTTTATGTAAATTTTACTCATTTGTTTTTTGGGCTAATCAATGCTAATGAATTTTTAGCTGAAATCATTTAGGTGTAAACAACAGCAGTTTTGTTCCCCTCCCTTCTTCTCAAGTTTGATGCCACAGCGCAAATAACACACAGTATTATTCAGGTGTTTACTATAGTTAGTCAAGTGCTAATGGCTAACCACAAGACGTTTATGTGTATGTATGTCGATTAATCACATAAGTTATATGAAGGGACGTGAATGGAAGAGTGTGGAGATTTAATAATTCAGCACCAAGAGGGATGCTCTTTCACAGTGCAGATCAGTTTGAATTACACATTATGATAATGAGTCTTTATTGGTCACATATACATTACAGCTCAGTGAAATTCTTTTCTTCGCTTGTTAGGAGGTTGGGGTCAGAGCGCAGGGTCAGCCATGATACAGCACCCCTGGAGCAGAGAGGGTTAAGGGCCTTACTCAAGGGCCCAATAGTGGCAGCTTGGCAGTGCCAGGGCTTGAACCCTTGACCTTCTGATCAGTAACCCAGAGCCTGGTAGTGCTGGGGCTTGAACCTCTAACCTATACTCAAGGATGAGTCAATGAGTTAGTCAGTAAATTGTTTTGGTTTTTTTTTACTCTAGAGAACTCTGTTTAGTTTATTCGTTCACTCTGTAACAGCAACAGCAAACAAAGAGCTGAGCAAAAGTTTGACAGTCTAATGACTGAAATACATGAAAAATATTCAGAGGAGAAGGAACAATAGAAATCAAGAAACCGGCTTCTCGTCGAGTGTGCAACTGCCTTATTGGTCTTGTTGAAATCCCATGTGACCATCTTAATCATCCTGAAATCACCTTGGCTCAGACACGCTGTACCTCATATCTGAGCCGCTGAATGTCTGTTCCTGTGGACTAACAGCTCCATGAGAGAGACACTGACACACCCCCACATGCATGCACCTCTACCACTGGCTTTTAGGTCATTTCAATTTGGGATTCAATTTCTCCTGCACTGGAGGTAATGTGCTTGTCATGTTCAATAAGAGATTGTTTCCCCTGTGAAGAGCTGCTTCGGTATACTAATAAGCTGCTTTAATAGGGTCGTCTTCTGCGTAGAAAATAAAAAATTTTAATCATGCTTTGTTATCACAAACAAGAACACACTGGGGGGCAAAGCCTCAGCGTCCATCATTGTATGAAACAAACAATGGGCTTCATATCCCTCAGGAATATAAGATTTAGTTTTTTTTTGTTTTCTCACATCAGTAGCAAGTTATGTTTGCCATTCACAGAACTAATCACAGGCCAGCGTGGAGATCTGTATTGACCTGTGGCCAGTCACATTAAAATCTACTGAGTTTACAGCTGCGGTGATTGAGTTCCTTAAAGAGCTGTGCTTTAGTGCACGCAAAATTCACTGCTGTGCCTTTTAAAGATTGGTCTGTCATAGGCAGCACACGGTCAATAACGAAACTGACCGCTGCCTCTGTCATGCGTTTATAGCTTTTATGCACATGACAACCTTTTTCCCCAAATACATACTGGCTTAAAAGTCATGAGGTACTCGAGCTCAGACTTTATGATTAATATGGATACGTTGATAAACAGACACTAGTAAATATCAAATGCTGTTTTTATTTTGAGAATAAGTCTTGACATTCACTTCAACTGACAAGAAAATAGTACTCTTAGTGCCTGAACTACTGAACCAGTATGAGGATGTATTTATTGATAGAGGCTTCAAAGCACTTCTATAAATCGCGCTGGATGAGGGCGCCTGCCAAATGCCATAAATGTAAAAAGCCTCTTATTTCAGGTCTCCTCCAGGAGCAGCTGATCTCCTAATGTCTGTTTCCTAATCGATAAGTTAGCTTATCTATCACATGATTGAACCAGTCACTGACCAGGGATGCAAAATAATAATAATAATAAAAAAAATCAAACAAAATAAGCCGGTTTAAAAGTGATCGGTCATCAAGAAAAATTACTGCATCTGTTAAATTTATTTGTTCAAATTAAGACAGACTTGGCTTAAAGGGTCATAAAATCCTGCTTTACACATCAATTCAAAAGCCTATGTTTTCCCCCTCATCCCACATCTTAGAAAAACACACTGTGCACACATCTGCAACTCAAACATTTTCAACCATTACAATCAGACAATCTGTCCTGCATATGAAAGTCGGTGTTATTGTGTAACTGGCCAAAAGGTCATTTGTTGTTGTCATCATCGCCGTCGTCTTCTGTTGATCCTCCCCAGTTGAGCAGAGGTCTGCGGTCAGGCGGAACATACGTTCTGATCCTCTGCCAGCGGTTTGGAGGCCATATGATGTGAGACGCTCTGCCATGGAGGAGTCCGAGTGAAACCTGCAGAAAGGGAATCCTGCTTACTGACCTTATAAAAAAAAAAACTAACATTCACATGTCAATAAAAAAAAGCTAGGGAACTGAACAGTCTGTAAGAATAATTATGAGAGACAGATGATAAAGGCATGACCCCTATTTTTTTATATCATTGTCCAAGTCTGTCTTCATTATATGATGTTTACCAATCCCAGTGTGAAAGAGGGCCCGTGAGAGTGCTGTCACAACGTGACATCAGATTCAGTGAGCGTCTTTATGAAACATTTTTACCAAGGATGCAATAAAACCAATATTTTTGACCAGGTATCAGTGTGTACAATGTTTTTTGATACTTGTTGATACCAATTCCAATACTGAAATAAGTAACATACTTTAGTGTTAAGCAATCAGGGGCATCATGGAAAATTTTATTTAGCTCTGTTTTTGTCGGTTGCTGCAGTATGCTGTAAAAATGTAATCCTCATGTGGAGTTTTATGTTTAATTTGTTATGGTGCTTAAACAGCTGCTTTAATCTTTAATAGTGTGCGTTCACAGCGATATCTGTCATTAAAAATGAGCTCAAGGTACTGTGAAATCCGTGCACCTTGAGTCACAAGCAATGTGTAATTGTTGGTCAAAGAAAGCGTGTATGTCTCAGTGCTCGAAGAACTGAAATGCTCTGTCTCACGTGTGACAGTTTTTCTGCATTCTCGTGTCGCTGCTCCACTTAATAATGATAGCTCACTAATATTCAGGCTTGTCAGAATGATCTCCCAGCACAATTAATTGTAGTATTCAAAATTCTCTCAGACAATTCCCTATACATATCTGTCTGGAAACAGGATATCCATTCTGAGTTTGTTGATTAATATATTTCTATAATTATTCTTTAATCTATACTTATGTAGTAATTTAAAAAAAAAAATTCAGTAAGTTCACTCTCATTACAATGCCTTGTAAATGACAAGATTTAGTGCATTAGTAGAGAATAGTGCATTATTTATTTCTATGTCTTTAGTTTTGCATTTTTTGGACAAAAAGCCAAACACAATTTTTATTTACTATAATACACTCTGTATGCATTATAAAACTATGGCTATACTTCTATTCTTGAAGAGGCATAAGATCAACAGAAAAATAAATTAAACTTTCATCATGGGGCGGCTGCGGCTCAGGTGGTTGAGCAGGTTGTCCACTAATTGTAGGGTTGGCGGTTCGATTCCCAGCCCGTGTGACTCCACATGCCGAAGTGTCCTTGGGCAAGACACTAAACCCCAAGTTGCTCCAAATGGCAAGTTAGTGCCTTGCATGGCAGCTCTGTGTGAGAGTGTGTGTGTGAATTGGTGAATGAGACACAATGTAAAGCACTTTGGATAAATGTGCTATATAAGTGCGCCATTAACATCATGACAAATCTACAACATCCTCTTATTTTTGCTGCCTATACTGGTACTATTATCAGTTCTTTTATAAAGTTGCCAGATCTTTAAATGATGTCTAGCAAATCCAAGTGATTAGTGTTTATTTATTGGCAAATGCCCATCTATTTTCTTTACCATTTACCTGCACAGGGTCACGGGGAACCTGGAGCCTAGCCCAAGGAAATCAGGGCACAGGACGGGGGACACCCTGGACGGGGTGCCAACCAATTATAGGGCACAATCGCACATACACTCAACAACTCGCATACTACGTCAAATCAATAGAGATGCCTACTTTGGACGAGAGGAGGAAATCGGAATGGCCTGAAGAAACCCCCGAAGCACAGGAAGACACGAGATGCAAACCCCCAACCCTGGAGGTGTGAGGCAAACGTTCTAGCTACTAAACCACCGTGCCACTCCTATTGACAAATGTATAGTAATAATATTGGCCTTGAGGACTTTGTATAGGTTCTGTTAAGACACATGAGGTAGATGAAGCTGTGAGAGCAGCACAGCATTCAAACACTCCACATTTTGGAAGAGTTATAGGTTTTCTGCTTATAACGGAGGTGATCTGAGCAGTTTAGCAAAACACATGATGACAAATGTTTTATTGCCAGCGTCCTCAACTAAATTCCAGCTCCACTTACAATCTTCTTGTTCTCTTGCCATTCATTGTGTGCAAGCAAGAGAGAGAAAGAGATGTGACATCAGCTTGTGTGGTCTATCCATAAATCCTCAAGCACCAACAGTAGAGAATTCATATCTGATCTTGATTTTACTCATTTAAAACAGGTTTCCGCTCAGATCTGGCTTCTTGAGAGCATCCCTATCACTCAGACAGTGTCACCCAGGTCAGCTATGCCTGGAGCAGAGAGAGCTATCTGCCTTAATTTAAACACAGCTAGCAGACACTTGTGATTGGCTAAGCTAATGACCCAGACAGACAATTATACTTTCATGAACTCCTGCCAGAGATTAAAAAACAACTCCAAATCTAAAATTTAATTAAAAAATAATAATAATTAAAAAATAATAATAATTAAAAAGTTCAATAATAATATTTATAGAACAATTAGGGAGAAATTAGGGACAACAGTTATGATGGTTACATACTGGTTAAAAATGATAAATCACAATTATTTTGCTTGTTAGTAAAATAATAATTATTTGCTACAATTATTTATTGTATAATTTAGGCCAATTTGTGCCTATTTAGGTATAAAATATTGCACTCTATTTTTTTATTTTAACTCAAAGAGAAAACAGGCTCTCACTACAGACATCTGAACCACCCTGGAGCCCAAGTTCTATATCTTATAAAGTGATAGCACATGCTCTTTACTGTTCTTTGGCTTTAAGGATCAATCAGAGCCAATTCAATATGAAGTAATCAATCTGGCTGCAGAAGGGGAGTGAGAGTCAGTGTTCTGAGGAAGCCAGACAAAGCTTCAAGTGCTTACTGCTCTCAAAATAGTTCAGTTTGGAGGATGTTTTTTCAAATACCTGGAAGGCCTGGAAAGGATTAGCTGAACAGGGGGTTAAGGGACACCGAGGTCTCTGGGTTAAACATTCTTTAGTGCCATAGTACGGTATCACAGTTAAACCGAAAGCATATACCTCCTCAACACTATGATGTGATGAAACACATTAAACCAGTATTGAGCATCAGAAAAAGTTAAAAGTGAAAGGTCATTGAGATTTCTTTTAAAAAGTGCAACTACAAAACCAAAACCTGTAGCAACATAGAAGTCATTAAAATTAGTGTTTCAGTATCCACACGTGTCGTCCAACTCGGCTCTAATGCTTTCCTTCTTCCAACACAATTAATTCACTCCATTTAGGCCATGAGATTAAACTGATGAGTCAGATATGTAAGGAATAAAACACTCCAGGAAGTGCTGTTATAAGAAAATAAACAACAACTGGTTGGTGTGATGCATCTAGATGTGACCACTTTAAAATTGCATTCTTTTCCTATAACAAACACATCCTGAAGTTTTTATTCCTCAAATACCTCAACGATTCCAATTTTTAACCTATTAACATGTCACATCCTCCTTTTTATCTGTTTGTCATTACACTTAATCTAGTGCAATGTCCGCAAAGCAAGTAAGCTATCACTTACGATTTCACCTGCCTCTCCTTTGTATTTCTCTTGAAATTGAACTAAAGAAACCACAAAAACTTTCTCGTGTCCAAAAACTTAAAGCAATAGTTCACCCAAAAATTAAAAATTCTGTCATCAAATACTTACCCTCATGTCGTTCCAAACCCTTAAGACTTTTGTTCATCTTCAGAACATAAATGAAGACATTTTTAATGAAACTTGGGAGATTTCTGTCCCTCCATTTACAGTCCAGTAACCAAAACTTTCAAGCCCCAAAAAGTTCATAAAGGCATTGAGAAAGTAAACCATGTGACTCCAGTGCTTTAATCCCAATTTTAGGAAGCGATATGAATGCTGTTAAGTGCCCATAAAAACCTAAAATTAAGTCTTTATTCACAAAATATCTTCACATCCGCATAGATCTCTGACGCACATTCACAAGAGAACCGTAACGCATGTGTTTGTGTTGCTGCAAGAGAAAATGGGACCCGGAAGCGCTTCACTGTTTACAGCAGGGGAAGAGGGACACTGTACCCAAACTGACTCACATGGGACAATCTCTGTAATAAAGATCTCTGCAGATTTCAGAGGACAGTCTTTGGACAGGGTCACGGTGAATGAATTCCTGAGAATCACGCCTTCTGAGTTCCTGGGAAGAGCGAATATAACTGTAGAGCGCCATCTCTGGAGGTCTGCCCACATGCCTTAATGTAAGAATCTCTAAAAAGTAGCATTATGATTACCTTAATTGGCATAAGTAACGATATGTCAAGCTTGGGACTGTTAATTAGCCTTACATGGCTGATTTGTTTTGATTTAACGTTGTTAGTGTTATTACCACCAAATTGATCGTTAGCTGACGTACTTTTTTATTAAAAATAAAACTTGTATAACATTACTAATATCCCGATTCCAAGGTGGAGACGGATGCAATTGCAGAATTTCCTTAATTTATAGCACAACCAAACACAGAAGAAGAACTGTGAGAGCAGCAAAACACTAAGGCTAAGAATAAACATAAACAAAAGATGAAAACACAGCAACAGGGACAATGGCAAAGAAAGACAAATGTAAGACAAAGAATGCAGTGCAAACTGTGGCTATATATATGAGTGCTTGTTAACAGGACTGTGATTCAGGTGCAGGTGGTCATGTGACTGTGATGCAGTGGCTGCTGGGAACTGTAGTTCAGAGTTCCTTCTCTGATTACATGACAACTAACATTACCATTGTGCCATGGAATACAACTTTAGTTGAGCTATACTACACTATATTGTACTATACTATACTGTATAACCACAATGTAAGTTTGCTTTTACATACAGTGCCTTGCGAAAGTATTCGGCCCCCTTGAACTGTTCGACCTTTTGCCACATTTCAGGCCTCAAACATAAAGATATAAAACTGTAATTTTTTGTGAAGAATCAACAACAGGTGGGACACATTCATGAAGTGGAACGAAATTTATTAGACATTTCAAACTTTTTCAACAAATAAAAAACTGAAAAATTGGGCGAGCAAAATTATTCAGCCCCCTTAAGGTAATACTTTGTAGCGCCACCTTTTGCTGCGATTACAGCTGTAAGT
>JAFFST010046172.1:25397-39244 GCA_022414735.1 Noturus placidus | reverse complement strand
ATATATATATATATATATATACAGGTATATGTGTGTGTGTGTGTGTGTGTGTGTGTGTGTGTATATGTATTTTAGTACAGTACATTGTCATGGTACAGTTCATACTGTTTATTTGTGTATTGAAGTTCAGCAGTATTTTACTGAGTTTTACGTTTTCATTCAGTATCAGTTTTAAAAACTGATCAGTTTTTAATCAGGTGATTAATCGGTTATCGACAGGTCCTGCCCAAATTAGTTAAAATAAAATTGGCCGACCTCTATCTGTTACCTCAGTTGTAAATTCTTTGTATATCTTGTACTTGGTGGTTATAAGCAACAGGGGATGCTATATAAAACTAAACGTTTAGCACGGATGCAGCACACTGTGATGTAGATTGTGCGTGCTTGTTTTCAGCTGCTGCTGGAGCATTTGGAGTGTTTGGTGTCTCGTCACGAACGCTCCCTCAGGATGACTGTGGTGAAGCGTCAGGCTCAGAGTCCTGCCGGAGTCTCCAGTGAAGTGGAAGTTCTCAAAGCTCTAAAATCCCTGTTTGAGCATCATAAAGCTCTGGACGAGAAGGTATGGAGTTTGAACGACCCCTTTTCAGAATAATATCTCCGTAAACGCGTATTTGCTGTGTGGCAGGTAATGATTCTGATTCCTGTTCCAGGTGAGGGAGAGACTGCGTGTTGCTCTGGAAAGGTGCAGCTCCTTGGAGGAGCAATTAACATCATCTCATAAAGAGGTAGGAATTTCACTTGTCCAAACACACACACACACACACACACACACAGCGTGCAACACTGCCTGTGAGTACACACGTGTGGAATGTTAACACTAATGACAGGAATCAGGAATTATCATAATTGGTTTTTAAAACAAGCACTCAGTTCTTCACAAGGCGACATATACTGAAGCTACAGGATGAACCAGTTCTGTTATATTCCGTTGTTGTTTATGTATTAAACAAGGAAATTCTTCCAAGTCTGTTTCGGCGTGTCCAAACATGAGCAAGAATGTATGCTGAAGTAGAAGCATGCATAATGAAGACATCACAAGCCATTATGATGACAATGCTTTATCATCAATACCAGGTTGAGAACAATCTGTCATCCAGGCATCTCCAGCAATGTTGGATTAATGTGGTGGTTGTTTCTGGTATTAGAGCCCAGTGTGTAAACACCCACTAACACTGCTGTACCTGATTATCAGCACCACACTCGTACCTTGTGCCCGATGCTCCCTGGGATAGGCTCCAGGTTCCCCCGTGTCCCTGAAAAGGAGTAAGCGGTTGAAGATGGATGGATGGATGGATGGACACTCGTTACTGCCTCAGTGTCACTACTGTGCTGGGAATTCTATCTGATGAATGGTGGTCCTTTGGTAATCCCTCACTGTTTTTACGGAGGGGGGGGGATTTGTATGCCTGGGTGAACTGCTGGGCTTCCGATAGTAACAGCATGCCAACACAGTGACCTATATGTAGGAGTACTTGAAATATGGCATGGTGTATTGCACAGCGTCCTAGAAGTAATGCAGCTGTCAGATATTCACGTTCATAATACGTGAATACGTGGCGGCGGCTGTGGCTCAGTCGGTAGAGCGGGTTGTCCACTAATCCACTAATCGTGGGGTTGGCGGTTCGAATCCCGGCCCGGGTGATCCCATGCCGAAGTGTCCTTGGGCAAGACACTGAACCCTAAGTTGCCCCCGATGGCAAGCTAGCACCTTGCATGCAGCTCTGCTCCCATTGGTGTGTGAGTGTGTCTCATTTGTAAGTCGCTTTGGATAAAAGCGTCTGCTAAATGAATAAAAATGTAAATGTAAATATATAATAATAATAATAAGAAGAAAAATGATGGCGTAAACAAAACGCACGAATAAGAATGCAAATAAGGATAAGACTAATAGTAATACTACAAATAAGTAACAGAAGAATATGAAGAACACGACTAGGAAGAATAAGAATGTGTACAGGAATGTGGAAAAAGGTTTGCAAAGAATACAACTAATAACACGAAGAATACAAAAGAATTTGTGGAATTGGAAGAATATGAAGATGATTATGAAAAGGAGTAAGAATACAGGGGAAGAAAATGAAGAATATGAAGTGGAGGAAGTATATGAGGAAGAATGTGACGATGATGATGAGGAAGAAGAATAAAGAGGAAGAATTGAAAGAAGAATATGAATATGAAGAAGAGAATGAATATGAAGAGGAAGAACATGGTGGAAGAATATGAATAAAAATGAAAGTGTAGTTATAATAATTGGATCTAAATTATATCTCAAAATCTACATTATGGCTGCAGACATGTCTCTGCCTCATTTCTATGTTCTCATGTCGTCCTCCCCCCTACATACCCGCGTGCACACACACACACACACACACACACACAGAGATAGGATTAGGACTGACAGTAGGTTGGGGGCAATGTTGCAGATTGACCTACATTTCAAATTATGTTGGCTAGAAACACTCATCCATTTGTAACCAGCTACACACGCACACACACTCACACTCGTACACACACACACTCTCACACACACTCGTACACACACACTCGTACACTCACACGCGCACACACACACTCTCACGCACACTCTCACGTACACACAAACACTCACGCACACACACAGTCGCACGCTCTCACGCACACACACACACTCACACGCACTCTCTCTCACGCGCACACGCACACACACACTCACACACTCTCTCGCACGCGCACACACACACACGCTCTCTTACTCACTTTTAGGTAGTTGTGCTGTATTGAATCTATTCAGTATGAATATTGTTAACATGAACACTCCAAAAATAGCGCTTTTGAAGAGGATGTTCACACTTCTCGTCAAGAGCTAACTCTGTTTAATTTCTCCAGCTGTGTTTATGTATCTGCAGCTGGCCTGTGATCGAGAGCGAGCAAATCTCACATGCACAGTCAGTTAGATGTGCTCGAGGTCACGAGTGTGAATGTCAGGTCCCGGAGAGTCACACTTCTCAGAGTTCGGTCGTTTCACACGAAACCGATCATCACGACTTGGAAAGTCGATGCCGATGTTGAATCAGGGAGAGCGCTAAAGCAATGTCTGTTCTCTGTTTCAGAATTCCATACTACGAGAGCAGAACAATCAGAAGAAATTGCTCATCGATGGCACAGCAGAAATCAACCACAACTCTGAAAGCATACCCAGCACCAACGGCAAGGTAAAAGAAAACGAAGACACGGAAACACTACACGGTGTGAGCATTTGCGAAAGAAACATATTAACTAGAACGAAATAACAGGCGTGTGATACCACGGGTAAACACTACTGCCTGTTATGGCGGTGTGCTTTGAATGGGGTTCACACTAGTATTGACATGGAACAAGGAGCAGCCAAAGTTAATGTGTGTGTGAGACCATAGTAGCAGATAGCAGTGTTTGATTTCTTATTAAGTACAGAAAAACACGAAAAATACAGTATAGTTCTGCTTACTAGCTGGTTAACCTCAGCAAAACAAGGCAGCAATTAAAGACACGGATCCATACAAAAGGTACACGTTTGCTCACGGGTGACTGTGACATTGTCAGGATTCGAGCTTGGAACTGGAGACCTACGACAGGGCGAAGTCCTCCTTTTCTGTTGCGCCCTCCAACATGTCCATTACACACACACACACAAACCCACTAGCCTGATTCAAATAACACATTTATCCACAGTGAGGAGTACATTGAACAGTTAAGAAAAGAGTTGCCCGTTTACAGCTGTCAGTTAAATATGACCTTAAATGTTTATCAAATAGTTATTAATATGAAGACACTCGTATCCTTCATGGTTTTTAACAGAGCGGAGGAGTTAGAGCGGCTTTGTTAAAGCAAGATAACTGCTCATAACAGCTCATATATGGCTTTGATAAAGCACCATCGCAAGACCACTCGCCCGTCTGCCTTTCTCGATTTCTAACTCGGATTCAATTCTCGTTTCTCGTTTCTAGAGGTCATCCGACGGCTCTTCGGGTCCCGATGAGGACGCGGGGAAGGTGTCGGAGCTGCAGGAGGTGATGGACAGGCAGAGCAAAGAGCTGCTTCAGATGAAGGAGCGTATCATTTCCTTCAGCAGCAGAGTGAGCGAGCTGGAGGAGGATCTGGACACGGCCCGCAAAGACCTCATCAAGTCAGAGGACATGAATACCCGCCTCCAAAGGGACATACGCGAGGTGATGCTCATGCGCAAATACACGTGGTCACTTCATCACTTCACCCACGTGCTGTATTTAGCAGACTTACAGAAGTTTGTCACAAGACATGGAACGTATGTTTTTCCCCATCGTTTTTGTAGCCAGGGTGTCTCGAGTTTAATTTATTTTCTCTGATCACATCAACTACTTTTATTACAGTTATGCTTAAAATATATTGTTATAATTATGTTTAATTGAGGAGGATTTGAATACATTGGTTTCATTACATTTTGATATCGAACATCAAACACTAGGACAGGTGCTTTTAATGTAATATGAAAAGCTTTCAAATATTTGGAGCACAAACACGTAAGCTTGATTAAAAAGCTCATGGGTTCAACGAATAAGAGAGTAAATAAACAATATATTTGCTATAACACATGCTTCACGTTTGAATCATTTGATTACACTCGCGGACCATGTGCAGCGATCGCTCTCTCTGTTTTTCAGTCTCTCGCTCAGAAGGATGACATGGAGGAGAGGATAACGACACTAGAGAAACGCTACCTGGCGGCTCAGAGAGAAGCAACGTCTGTTCACGACCTGAACGACAAACTCGAGAGCGAACTTGCCAACAAGGAGTCTCTCTTCCGCCAGGTCTTTTTTCCCCCTCTTCTTTTTCTTCTTAAAACAGAAATTAGTGGTTAGCACGTCCGCCTCACACCTCCAGGGTCCGGGGTTCGAGTCCCGCCAGGGCCATGTGTGTGTGGAGTTTGCATGTTCTCCCTGTGTGTTGGGGGTTTCCTCCGGGTTCTCCGGTTTCCTCCCCCAGTCCAAACACATGCATGTTAGACTGATGGGCGTGTCTAAAGTGTCCGTAGTGTATGAATGTGAGTGTGTATGTGATTGTGCCCTGCGATGGACTGGCACTCTGTCCAGGGTGTAACCCCGCCTTGTGCCCGATGCCTCCTGGGATAGACTCCAGGTTCCCCCGTGACCCTGAAAAGGAGTAAGCGGTTGAAGATGGATGGATGGATGGATAGGATACCTAAGGAGGAAAACACGCCAGCGTGTGCTGTTACCAGCCAGAAATTAATTACTTTCCTATGACTACAGTGCGTTATTCCTTTCACACTACAGAATTTTGCCAACGATTACAATTTTTTTATTCGTTTACATCTCTGTTTTAATGTTTACGTTGATAGCAGAAGGTACTGCTTCTGAGCAAAGCCCTCTATGCTGAAGAATTACTTCTGACTGTTACCAAGCTCTGACACTGGAGGCTCCTTCCAGAACTTCCTCATAAACATCTTGAGAAAAGTTAACCTTATTAACGTTTACAGGTGTTTTTGTTTTTTATTTTTATTTTTTTTAAAGTCTGTTTACGTATGAGTGTTCTGTCGAACAAGTCGTCATATAGGAAAGGACGCATTAATATAAACCCCGTTTTCGCCTAGCTTAGGCGTCAGTGAAGGAATGTGGGATGCCGTAACATCACATTTCCTGGAAAAGAGAAGCAGTTAGAGTCATGGACAGCGGAGCTCATGGATAATGTGTCTGAGTGGGAATACCTGCGTGTCCGGTTGGATATTCTTTCCGAATTATGTTAAAAGAGAAATGCTTGAAACTGTAGACATGCCGTGTAAGTTTGATTATAGGCTTTTAATGCAGTCAGGTGTGGACCAAATCAAGGGGTCTGAGAGCATCTGCTGGTCTCCAGCCAGCTCCTGTTGAACTCATGTGTGGAAAGCCCAATACATAAACCAAACAGCATGCTTCAGACACATGGTGCTTGATTAAGGCTGCAAAAATGGTCCCTCCTGCTGAGATTGATTGGCAAGTACCATGCCTTGCAACCAACCCTATCTTGGCATGTCCTCCCCAACCCCTTCCCCTTCTGGGACAGTGGGGGCTCAACGGTTAAGACTCTTACTAATCAGAAGGTATGGTGGAGCAAGAGCAATGGCCAAAAGTATGTGTACTCCTGAATATCACACCTATAGAATCTTATTGGACATCCTATCCAAGAACCACAGCCACTGATCTGAGAATGGGGTTCGAAGCTGGTTTCTTGACTGATGTTAAATAAATGTTGATCTGGGGCCCGTTTCAATAAGGAGGTTGAACCAACTCTGATTTAAAACTTGAACTCTGAGTTGACTTACCCTGAGATGGGAAACTCTGAGTTTCCGGTTACAGAACAGCTGAAATGAGTGAGTTCAATCAACTCTAAGTTGAGTGGCTCTGTGTTAAGCGCGTGCACCACAACTATCAAAATTTAACATCACAGTTTAAAAGGTATATTTTTAATGTAACCTTCTCCCTCTAGTTACACACTTTGGTCAATTAAAGAATAATTCATGCAATTGTATATTGTTTATCTGAAAGCATTAGTTTCTTGTCTCTCCTTATTGTTCAAGTGGTATAGGATGATTTGGGATTTAGAAAGTAATGAACAAGTAGACCAATACTTTCTAAAGATAGTAATTATTATATTAATCTTATTAGACTTGCTGAAGATATCATTTGTAGTTAGTAATGAAGAACTATTTTAGACTGTTATAACCCAACTGTCATAATATCAGAGGTGAAACTGGAAGAACAGGATTTTATTAAAGCTATTAATTTAATTCTCATGTATAGGTGCAATCCTGCAGGCATTAAAAGAACGTGGCAGCAGCTGAAAATGAAATATAAAGACATGATATAAGAGCGCGGCCGCCCGCGATGGTTGAAGTTTCCGATGTAAGGATGGATGAGATTATGGATGGATCTTATTGACTGTAAAGAAAAACGGTACCGCTCAAATGAAAATGCATAGACAATGGATATGACAAAAAATCCACTCTGGGCCTCAAAATCCTCTCCCGACGTAAATGTAACTCCCTAAGAATTTATACAGCCTCTTCATCAACAGGATGTCCATAAAAGGACTTGCCATTTCATTCCCTTTGATGCTCTCTGCGTGACTGAAATGTGCGCAATGAATGAATATACCGAAGGAATCAATGAAGTGTTTAAACACCGCTTCCTCTTTAAAAAAGGGGAGGAGACCTAAAGAAACTCTGGATTTTTTCCTGCTCCCGACCAGGTTAGGTTCACAGAGTAAGTTGCCATGGTAACTGAGTCTGATTATAAGTTACCTCTCTTTCAGAAACGGGCTTGACTTACTCTGCTTTCTCGGGTTTAACACACCTCCCATTCTGACCCGGGAAACCCAGAGTTTCCCTCATTTTAGGCTTAACATACTCGGAGTTTTCACTTGACCTCCTTTCAGAAACGGGCCCCTGCTCATTTAAAACAAACAAACAAACAAAAAAAAAAACCCTGATATCATGTGTGCAGATGGTCATTGTCGTAACTTGACGCCACCATTGTAACCATGGCAACCAGCAAGTAACTCGTACTCTCTTCCTCTCAGTCTGTTTTTTTTTCTTTCTCTTTCTCTCAGTCCAGAAAAACCCACAGCGCTTTGGCAGCAACAGAACTCTTATCTTTGAATTAACTATTCACAGGAAAATGAAGCACTGCAAGTCCTCCATACAAGGACTCAAACATACAGACACAGATTTAGAAACGCACCCCGAGACGGTTCCAAAAGACTGAACACACCACCACAATCTACCGTTTCGCTCAGCTGATTCTTATCATTTAGGAATCTGTTACTTAAACCTGAAGCTGGGGTCAAATTACACAAGTGAGAACTGTAACGGTCACTAGGCTGCAGATTCCTTCATTAAATCATAACTGAAGCTGTGCTTTGGGCTTTTTAAAGTATGCACCCGCTTCTACATCTGTTCAATACTGATCTGCTGAACTACACCTGCTTAGTGAAGAGTGATTCAGCAATAATACAAAAAAAAACAAAACATATATAACAGTTCTGAGGTTTGACAGTCAGTACAGTTTTTTTTTCTCTGACAGTCAAAGTATCGGCAATCCTCGGCATACTCATGGCGCTAGATTGATTTTGAGGCTGGTATTGATCAGAAAAAAAGTTGAAAAATCAGTCCATACTTCTTAAATTGTGCAAAGACGTTGATGCTTTAGCTTTTACTAAATTATTACTTTATTTGCTTATCTAGTACACTTTATGGCCAACATTTATGGTCACCTGACCATCGCACCCATATGTGCGTGTTGAGCATCCCATTCCAGATGTACCCCTCTTTGCTGTTCTAATAAGCTCCACTCTTCTGGGAAGGCTTTCTACTAGATTTTGGAGCATGGGTGTGGGGATTTGTGCTCATTCAGCTACAAGAGCATTAGTGAGGTTGGGCGAGGAGGTCTGGGGGTGCAGTCGGCGTTCCAGTTCATCCCGTTGGTGTCCAGTGCGGTTGAGGTCAGGGCTCTGTGCAGGCCACTCGAGCCTTGGAGTTCATCCACTCCAACCTTGGAAAGCCATGTCTTCATGGAGCTTGCTTTATGTGTAGGAGTACTATCATGCTGGAACAGGTTTGGGTCAGGCCTCTAAGTTCGAGTAAAGGGAATTGGTGTGCTTCCAGCTTTGTGGCAACAGTTTTAGGAATGCCTACATATGGGAGTGATGGTCAGGTGTCCACAAACTTTTAGCCATATAATGTAGGTAAAGGAATAAAACATGACACCCTACTATTATAGGAAAAGAATTAACGTTCACTACCCTGTTGTGGGTTATTTTTCCTATGTGTTTCCTTTATCTGGTTAGATACAGTGATTGAAATCTCGCCCCTTTAGTTTGATCTAGAAATGTAATCGGGCGGCTGTTCTGCAGGCTACACAGCAGGTGTCTGACGTGTTTTTCTTTCTCAATCAGACGGAGGAGAAGAACAGGCAGCTGCAAGAGAGGCTCGAACTCGCCGAGCAGAAACTCCAACAGACCATCCGCAAAGCCGAGACGCTCCCCGAGGTAGAGGCGGAGCTTGCCCAAAGAGTCGCTGCCCTCAGCAAGGTTAGCCAATCCCACTGAATGTCATGTCATTGCTTGTGAGAGTTGTTATCGCTGACCTGTAAGAACACTGACTTTCTTATTATGGAGCCGAGTAATTTTTCTGCTCCAACATTCCAATAATCCGTTTCTCCTCACGAAGAGTGTGTAGGTGATGAGTAATGAGTTGAATCAGGTGTGTTCGAGCAGGACACTGTGTGTGGAGAAATGTGCGAGTATGAGCTAGACGGAATTTGTTTTGCGAACTCCGCAGCAGTTCTGTCTCCTTCTTTTTCCTCCCTTGCAGTGTCTCCGTGGTCACGCTGCTGTGCTTTAATTACAGTTAACAGGCTTATTTGTTCTTGTTGTCGAAGTGTGTCCTCAATGATGAACTTTACCATGTGCTCTTTACCTTTTTTCCTTGCTTGCTCTAATAGCTGATTTCTGTCTCCCTCTCTCTCTCTCCCCAAGTGTAGCATCTTCTGCACTAAAACCTCTTTTCTCTCATGTCTTCCTTTCATTTCTCATCATCTTCTTAATCTCTTACTCCTCTTTTCTCAAATGTTTTCCTTCTTCCATTTTTGTTTCCTTCCTCTCTCTCTCTCTTTGTCAATCAACAATTTATCTCTCATTTATATTAGGCATTCCCTCTGTAGTTATGGTTTTGTTTGCTTCATCTCTTCTTGTCCCTTTCCCTGTTAACACCTCTTTTTGTCTTGTACACTATATTTCTTCTAACTGTCTTTCTCTGTCCTTCCTGTCCTCCCTGCTTGTCCTGTAGTCTGAACGTTCTGTGTGCTGTGCCTCTAAGGACACTAAGGAGACTAAAGCGCAGAGGAAGGTACACTGCACTTCAGACAAGGAAAAAAATATAAAAGGAGGACCCGTATGTCCATGCCTGTCCCCTGCCTGTTCTACCGTCTGTGGCTGTTCCCCACTCCCCCTAAATCACTTCCTGTTCACTTAAAAACAAATCCAAACCCTAACAGGAAATTCACTGGAGCCATGTTGTGTACAGAACTGGTGCCATACACTGTGGCAGTCCAGTTCCCCCATCACCAAGAACACACACACACACTCTACACTGATTGTTTTCTTTGCTACCTCTGCCAAATCAGCATTAGGGTTAGCTTCAGTGTGATGGTCTTCTCTATGTTGCATCGTGAGGATCAGTATAGTTCCTGTTTAAACACTGAAGCGTAGAGAAGTACACTAGATCAGCTTCCTCCTCATGGTTTAGGATTAAATCTCGCTCACTAATGTTTAACACACTACAGACTCTCAGCAAGAGTCCGTTCATACTTGGGCAGCTATAGTTTACATCCCAAAGAAAAAAAGCTGGCATGAACCCGCACCAGCATGATTTGACGAAAGCATGCACGTTTGCACTCATTCATGTGTAAGCCTGAAACACACCATGGACCAAATGCATACTTTGTTGAGAACAACAAGCATTTTCACTGCTTGCTCAGTTTGCTCAGAGTTCCTTAACACCAACAGTCTTCGCTGCACTCGTTAAACCAATGCCTAATGACTCAGTATTGTCCTCAGTATTCACAGACGCATATACAAAAACGGTCGGTTATCTCTCAACAGACGTATCGAAGAGTTCAGTAATGTATCGCCATTCTAAGCAGAACAGCTACCGTATTTGAACACACGCAGGCTCTGTATTGAACGTATCTAGAAATCTTCAGGTCGGTTAATATTCATTCCAGAACTGTGTATTTTATCTGAACACACACACACACACACACACACACACGTGGAAAAAAAACCCCTCCAGAATACTTTTTCAGTGTTGCTTCAGATCACTCACACATTACTCGTCACCCCATGACGTTTGGTGTGCTGTGTATTATAGGGCTGCAACTAACAATTATTTTGATAATTGATTAATCTGTTGATTTTTTTTTGATTAATCGATTTAAATTGGTTTGAAAGACCATGATAACTAGTTTTGTTCCCAGAAATAATTGTGATACATGATATTCTCATCCTTTTAAGTCCATTTTATGTCACTGCTATAATAATGATATAATGGCGTAATAGCGCAAGTACACCCCTTCAAAAAGCAATGAAGTTGAATTCTTATGAATATTCATACATTGGAATCGGGATGTTCAAAAACATTTTTCCTCCTTCTGACGAAAATGTCCTTAAAATGTAGTCAAGATTTTTTTGAGCCGTATTTATTAATATCAACCCACTAGGAAAGCGCTTCAGTTTACCGCTGTTCCACTTCACGCAGCTAAAGCGTCTCAATCCCCCGACACGGCTGACTACGACTGGATGATATGTAACACTATTCAACTTCTTTAGGGGAAAAAAAATCATTGTTGGTGCATTGTTAATATTTATATATGCATGTCCTATTTATTTATTTATTTATTTATTCAACAGTATGTTTTAATTAAAATCGGTGCTAGTGCTCACTACACATCTTGCATTCGAATGCACAGATGTTCGGATTTCAATTTGACTGCACTAGAGCGGACTAGAGGACAGAAGCTTACGTAAACAAACACGTGTGTAAGCACAGTGGCCGGTATGAAGAAACGATCGTGGTCATGTCCGTATATCGTAGCATAAATCACGGGCGGTACACGCATTTTGTGAAAACGAAACGAATGATGTCAGCTAAAAAACACGCGCAGGACCCGAGCACGAGTTGCATTTGCGTAGACTGGAATCGCAGCCCAGTTCCAGTGTACCTCCTATAGGTTCGTTGCCACGGTGCGCTTCTCGCTACGCTTTGACTTCTCCAATTTTTCCTGCAAACCCTGCTCTGTTTCAGATTAAACTGCCAGTGTGTAAGCCCCCTTCATTTTCGACGTTTGGAATCCGGGACTGATGCGAACCAAAAACGTGACGACATGGCAGACACACGACACAGATTTTAATAATATATTAAGCAATTTACACAATGTAGTGTTTATGATCACTGCAGTGTCGAGGAAACACTGCAGTGATGTCGTGTGTGTGCTTCATGGCAAGGACAAACTAATCATGAATGAAATGAAATTCAATAGCATGAATGAAATTCATTAGCAGTTATTTTTATTGAATTGCATCAATGTTATCGATTAGTTGTTGCAGCCCTAGTGTATTGTGAGTGTGCTTTGAGCTTTTTTTTCTTTTTTTTTTCTGCATGATGTATTCAGATATTTATGTCGTGTGTGTCTTTTTGCATCCGGGATTGTTTGTCTGTATGAATTTCTCATTTGTCCTTTTGAGTGTCGTTTCGAGCTGTACCGTCAAAAGCGCGGACATTCCGCTTGACCAGTTCTGATCAGCGCTTTGCTCTTTTTCAGGCTGAGGAGCGGCACGACAACGTGGAGGAGAGCCTACGGCAGATGGAGGCTCAGCTGGAGGAGAAAAACCAGGAACTGCTCAGGGTGAGAGATTAAAGTTCGTAAACTGGACACGGATTAGCGCGTCTACTCGTTTTTCGCGTCGCGAACAGGAACAACGTCTGGTCTGCAATCAGGGCGTGATTTTATATCAGCATGACTGCGCATGTATATTCTTCTTATGACAATTGATGCTTGGTTCCACAGAACTCCGAAAGAATCTGCGTTAAGACATCTGTTAGAAGCCTTTATTTATGCCTTTATACTTCTGCCTTTTGTTGTGTTTTTTTATTTTTTTTATTTTTTTATTTTTTGGTTTGACAGAAGAGCATATAAAAGCTCCTTGTTCCTACTGCTGTTAAACTCAAGTCAAAGAGGCTCATAAATGTGGGACGATTATCCTGCTTTAACAAACCCGTTAAACACGTCTGTGTGTTGTGATTGCGATTGAAGGCTCGTCAGCGCGAGAAGATGAACGAAGAGCACAACAAGCGTTTATCGGAGACGGTGGATAAACTTCTCTCAGAGTCCAACGAGAGGCTTCAGCTGCATTTAAAGGAGAGAATGGCCGCGCTGGAGGACAAGGTATCGCTAGTGCTTTCACATGGTCGGCTCCATTAAGGCCGTGCCTGCTAGCGAGACAGTTTTATCTCCTCGGTTATTAAAAACCAGTACATGTTGATCATTATTTTTCTTACCGTGTCCTGTTTTGGTTCTGCCCTGGCTTCCCGTAAACAGAAGAAGGGAGAGTGATACTGCACAGCTACGCTAGCTTGCTTTCTCTCAGAAGTGGTGCATCATCATCTTCTCTTTAAAGTTTCCAATCGATATTTATATTTTTAAGTTCACAAATTTATAGTAGACATAGTGTGAAATATGAGATGGAAGAAAGTTTAAAGATTAAGTAAAAAATAAAAATACAAAGCCCCTGAACAATAATGGAACTAAATATTAAATGAAAACAATAATAAACACTATTATGGTATTTATTACTTTTTTTAAAGACTAATAAACTCTAAAAGCCCACAAACTCATACAAATAAACAATAAATAAGAATAATAATAAAAACTAAACATAGAAAACTAAATGAACATAAAAAGCCCCGCAATATTCATCAGTATTTTAATGTGTTGCATTTTATATTGACATTCAATCTCTCTCTCTCTCTCTCTCTCTCTCTCTCTCTCTCTCTCTCTCATATATGTGTGTGTGTATATACAGTGCCTTGCGAAAGTATTCGGCCCCCTTTAACTGTTCGACCTTTTGCCACATTTCAGGCCTCAAACATAAAGATATAAAACTGTAATTTTTTGTGAAGAATCAACAACAGGTGGGACACAATCATGAAGTGGAACAAAATTTATTGGATATTTCAAACTTTTTCAACAAATAACAAACTGAAAAATTGCATGAGCAAAATTATTCAGCCCCTTTACTCTGTC